>CAEGAE010047275.1:0-36750 GCA_903067095.1 Girardinus metallicus
TCCGTCTCCGTTCTGTGCCAAAGCTACAGCGCCACCGCCTGGCCCGGCAGACCTGCTACACCATCGTTCACTAAAACTGGACAGTAACAGTACTTTTGAAAGTCCTACCACGTTCTGCCGTACAAGAGGTTTGAGCTGACCATGTTACTGGTGTAATCTACAGCAGATGTGTCTATCTGGGCCATGTTCAGCTGACTGTGCAATGAAGGCGGACTAGGCGACATCTCCTCCAGCTCCAAAGCGTTCACCTGCTGCTGGCTTTGATGCTGCCCGAGGCTTCCGGCTGAAGACGCAAGCACCACTCCACCTCCGTTCTGCTGTTGACTCTGTTGTTGGTTCTGTTGAACCTGTTGCTGATTCGGCGTCGGTGTGTTGGAGCCGTTCTGACACGGCTTACCATCCTTTACCAGAACAGGCACTGCGACGCGCCGAGGGGACTGCCCCTGCTGTTGGCACAGGTTACCGTCCTGTTGCTGCTGTTGCTGCATCTGCTGCGCCGCCTTGTCCTTGGCCTGGCGCTTCATCTTGTACCGGTGGTTCTGGAACCATATTTTCACCTGGGTCGGCGTCAGGTGAATCATGCTGGCCAGGTGCTCTCTTTCGGGTGCCGACAGGTATTTCTGCTGCTTGAACCGCCTCTCCAGCTCGTAGACCTGAGCCTGCGAGAACAGCACGCGCCTTTTCCTCCTGGGCGCAGCGTGCAGAGCTGGCATGGCTTTGCTGGCGTCTCCCATCCCCGTCAGGCTCCCCATGCCGCTCATGTTCATACCTGTGGAAGGTCCCATGAATCTAGAAACTTTAAAAAATACATACATATACGTGCGTTCAATAAACAGAAGAGGAGAACACTATTTCGCCTGAACTATTTATCTTTTACTTATGTAAATTATTTCTGGAACTTTGAAAAAAAGTTTAAAAATCTTCAGATAATAATAATAATAATAATAATAATAATAATAATAATAATAATAATAATAATAATAATAATAATAATATATGGTTGAGCCAGACTTGAAATTAATGATCTCCTTTTCAGTTTAGTCATTATTATTATATATTTTTTTTTGTAAAATATTGTCCATCATAAAAATTTAACTTTTATCCTTATTACAGAATTAATGTTTTGTAGCATGTAGGGTCATCTGGGGTTTACGCGTACATACAGTATGTAATTTCTATTATCAGGACGGGGGAAATGATGAAAGTGTAGATAAAATGAGAATCGAACTTACTTGTGGAGTATCTTGGATCAGGGTTGGCGCTGTACCATCCTGTAGCTGCTGCAGTATTCCGCATGCTTTCCTGGTACGACGGGAGGTCTCCCATATTGCCAATGCTCCCGTTGCAGTATCCCCCCATTGCGCCGTGGGAGAACTGGGAGACGGTGTGCGGCATGTGGTAAGTGGTGGCCACGGTGGCGTTGTGGCCCATCGAGTGCTGTTGCATGCCGGTCTGAGACACCTGAGGTTGTCGGTAGGCTCCCAGTGAAGAGGTTAGGTTCCCTGCGCCGTCCATGCCACTGAACTTCTTGTAGGTCTCCTCGATTGGACTCAAAATATCTGTCACTGAAAAAGGCGTTGTATGCTTTGGGCTCAACGACATGATTCAGAAAGCAGGTAGATTTTTTGTGTTTGAGCAGATCAACCGTGTTGTTGTATCGGCTCTCTCCTTGGTGGATGTCTACGTAAGAGAGTGCTTGGAGTGCGCCTGAGATCCTATTGATCGCCTTGGAGAAGGAGGCGAGCCCAGGGCGCTCTTAGCCCGGGTTTATTGGAGCCAGGAGCCAGGTTTACGACAAACACCGGGGGGGCGGAGCAAAACTCCTAAACCAGCAAACAACGGTCATTGACATTTTTTTTTAGGGACATAATTCATGAAAACACCCTCTGCCTTGTGATAACGACCAAAAACTGATATTGGATTTTATGAACATATTCTTTCTGGCAATTTTATCCAGGTGAGAAGAGTTCTGGTGTTATGTCCACCAGCTGATCTTACCACATATGACTATTTTGCGTCAGTAGGGAATTCCGCTCTTTCCAGAAACTTTGAGAGCACTTTGAACAGACACAAGGACCACCGAGTATCATCAAAGAGCCACAATGAAGTTGCATGACCAGCTCATTTGGTCTTCTTGAGCATCATTTTACCCCACCAGAGAGG
Organism: Girardinus metallicus; assembly: GCA_903067095.1. Classification (NCBI taxonomy): domain Eukaryota; kingdom Metazoa; phylum Chordata; class Actinopteri; order Cyprinodontiformes; family Poeciliidae; genus Girardinus; species Girardinus metallicus. Next base: position 2,164 of record CAEGAE010047275.1, read on the forward strand.
GGCAAGCCCAAATAAGATCAAAATGACAAAAATGCACGAAGGGAAATACATTAGGGATCCAAATTCTAACTGTGTTTGTGTGTTTTTGTGTGTGTGTGTCCTATTCATACATCTTCAAACATAGTTGCAATTTTCTTTTGCTATTTTATGAAATCTGAATAATTTAGGGAAGATTTATTTAACATATTTAATTTACCTGGTGAACTTTGGAGAAAATAATCGAATTTTATCTTTTAAAGCATGTTTCAAAGATTGTCTGAAAGTTTAAATTTTAAAAGACTGAACTGTTTATTGGGTTATTTTATTTAAATTACAAACTTTGAGGGAGAAAGGGAGATTTTACAAGTTTATGTTAATTTTGATATCAGATTTGAAACATCAGGCTTTTGCAATCATGTTATGATAATCAAAAAGTTATCAAAACACACTTCCATATGGTTCCAACAACTATCTTATTGGTAATCAAAATGAAGATGTTTATTGAACACTTTCAATAAACACTATATATATATATATATATATATATATATATATATATATATATATATTTATTTATTTATTTATTCAGTGAACAGTCATCTGCAACAACACAACCCTTTGTTGAACCTGTGAGTTGACATGTAGGTCAGCTTTCCAACTGAATGTCACGGAGCGGCTAAAATCTGACGCCACTCCATGTTCGTTTACCGTCACACGGTAGTCCTTTAAAAATCAAAACGAGGAGGAGGAAAGCCCAGAAAATCTGAGCTTTTATGGCAGAGACGATATAACACATGCTGGAGGAGGCAGGTGGTTCAGAAATATTTTCTTTTTTATATAGATTTTTTTAAAAATGGCACTTTTTCTCAACTGAGAGACCGATTTCTGTGGCTGACTGGCAGTATATATGTGAGAATAAAGGCAAATACTTACCACAAACCCTTCAGTACAAACACTACCCTTATCATGCACTACATCACTTACTCTGAATTAATTGTACTAATTTGAATACACCCACCAGAAGAATTGTACAAAAATAAAGAAAAAGTATATTTCTGCATTTAAATCAGGATGTTCATGTATTTTGTTTTCTTCCCAGTCACGGTCATTCTGCGCTCTCGGTTTCAGTCCATCTGAACCGAAGCGAAGCTGAAACTTTAACAACTTTGTGGTAAACGAGGCACTTGGTATTTGGCCACTCAACGCCAGAAAAAATGTTCCTCCGGTTCTGTGTGCACCGAAATCTTTTTACATCCTGTACAGATTACAAAAACGTGACAGTGAAAAAGCGGCAGAAAATGTGGAATCTCAGCTACAGGTGGATCAAACAAACAAAATAATGTATATATTAGAGATGCAGACAGTCGACTTACCATTAACTGTTACTTAATAGTTTATTAGATTAAAATTAGTTCCAATCGATTAGCTAATAACGTCCGTTTAGACCATTTTTTTAGTGTTGCGGTTTGGCCGCCATCCAGCAGAGGGCGCTGCTGGTCATCCGAGCCGTTGATACAGGATTAAAGATGGCGGCGCTCTGAAACGAAACGCTCCAAACGGAGACAGTTATGGGACCCAAAATGCACCTGGAGCGAAACTTTTTTTGAAATATAAAAACTCCAAAAGCTCCTTAAGTTAATTCAACCGAGCATCAATTTCTCAACCAAAATTACTGACGTGCCACGATGACGGGGATGTGATAACGGAGGGAAAACGCAGAAAAAAAATAACCTAATATAAAAAGACATTATACTAATAAGAACAGTTGATTTTCAGGGATGTCTTAGTGACATAACATAAAATGAAAACACAATTTTCTGTCTGTTCAGTCACAACTGACATGTAAAAATGTCAAATATTATGACAAATTTAGCCCTTCATGTTATAGATCATGGTCGGTTCCCTTGATACAAGAGAAAACTGGGATCTTTAAGAAAATGGCCGCTTATCAATTAAACGTTAGTCGATCGTTATTAGCATTCAACTTTATATTAAGTGGGTAACTGATAACTTGCATCCCTAGTGTCAATATGCTAACTATGCTATCACTGTGTCAATGATAGCCTGTGATTAGCATTTCTCAGAGAAATGGATCTAAACGTTGCCGCAAGTAGAAACAAAATGGAAAATTTGCAAAGATGTGTTCACACCACGACCAGCAGGGGGCAGACTACAGCGCAGGGCATTCTGGGTAAATACAACCAAAACAAACACGCTAGTCTAGTGCTAGCGGCAGAACTGGCTCCTGCTGTTTTACTAAAGACAAAGGAGAAATCCTACAACCGCTAAAATCTGACGGCTCTCCGTTTTCGTTTGCATTTTGTGAAACAAGAAGTTGCGTTCATCATCTTCTTTTAGAGTCGTTTTCGTCAGTGGGTCTTGGTGCAGCGCCCCCACAGGTCAGGAGGCGAAAAGCTGTTTCACTTATTTTGGTTTGTTTGACTCGGTGCAGTGAGAAAGCGAACCGCTCCAACTGAAAATTAAACAAATGTTGCTATTTTGGTCCCCAGTCGAACCAACATGAATTAATGGGAAATTGATAAATTTTTTGCCAAAACAATTTAATCGTTTTAGACTTTTTCCCCTAATCGATCTGAAAATAAAGCAGAAAAAAATGCAATAAAATAGTTCTAGGTTTGTTTTAGAAAGTCTGAATGTTCATCTGCTATAATAAAAGAGCTTTTTGTCGTATCTGTGATTTTTTTCTACTTTTACATGAGATAAAATGTAGAGATTCCACATTTTTGCCTCTATTGGTTGTTCTCCTTTTCTAGATATTTAACTGATGTTCTATAAGAATCTTAATACCTGAATGAAAACATTTGAACCTTCTTTTGGCAAAAATTACACTAAAGTAGCAGCTAAACAAACAAAAATAATTAACCTCAGAAATGTTGTTCTGATTGTGACAAAACAAAAGAGCCATAAAGTGTAAATTTAAAACAGAGAGTCGCTATGATACGGTCAGGAATGAGGCATTCTGATTGGTCTGAAACAGTTTGCAGCTTCTCTCTGACCATTTTGGCTTATTTCTTCTGAATTTACCAGCCAAGGCAGAAGGTTAAGGGTTTTCACGTGTGCTATAATCTCAGTGCAAGTAAATGGGATAGAAAGTGTTTTTCTTTCCTGTAAAGAGGTTGTAATATTAGAGATTAACACAAAAAGCTGGAACACTGCAAAAACACAAAATCTTACCAAGCATTGTTGACCTAACTTTTAGTGCAAATATTTTAGTACACCTGAAATAAGACAAAAGTAACATACAAGTAACCTTTCAGCAAAACATAGGAGCTTGTTTTAAGTCATTGATTCCTTAAAGGTGACCTGTTATGCAGGTTAAAATATGTCTATTTGCAAAAGAAAACATGTACATCACATTTTTTACACAAAATCATCCTTAGATAATCAGATTTGAGCTATTTTAGGGTCTCTGCCACTTTAAATTCAAATAAGCTGCTGCTGGCCACGCCTCCTAACTGAATGTTTACACATGTTGCTAGGTAACGGCAGAACTCTGCTGGAGTTGCTAGGTAACGGCGGTACTCTGCTGGAGTTGCTAGGTAACGGCGGTACTCTGCTGGAGTTGCTAGGTAACGGCGGTACTCTGCTGAAGTTAATAGGTAATGGCGGAACTCTGCTGGGGTTGCTAGGTAACCGGCGCAGTGCCTGCTGATTTGTGATGTTAAATTCTGCAGGTTTTTGAAACATCTCGATTTCCAGAGGCCAAAAAACTTGAACATTTGTCAAAAACAGGCTGGGTGGGTTTTTCAAAGAGCTTGTTTTGATTTTATAAGCAGTAGAAACACAAACGTAAATATAAAAATGTGTAAAATATGAATTTTGCAAAATATGTCCACTTTAAAATGTACTATTTCCACTGGAAGATTATTTCACTCAGACATTTTTCCCAGTCTATAAAATAATCAGACAGTGGAGTCAGTACTTTGTCTATATTAAGGGATTTATGACCTAAAACAAGCTCCTCTATATTGCTGAAAAGTTACTTGTGAGTTAGTTTTGTCTTATTTCAAGTGTACTAAGATATTTCCAGTAGAAACTGCACCAAAAATACTGGGTAGTATTTGGTGTTTTGGCAGTGAATGATCAGTGAACTCCTTCAGCAGCACAGTCCCAGTCGACCGGCTCCAGCCGGCCGGCCTCGGCGCTCAGCAGCAGGTTTTTAGCGTTTCAGTTTCAGCTGTGAAGCTTAGCGCCCAGCTAGCACCAGTCCTCCTCCTCCCGCTCCCTGAGACCCGCCGCTCCCCTGCTGCTGCCGGGCGCAGACCCCAAATTGAAGTGGTAGCCGTTCGGCACTCCCGCTGCCCGCCCCTGCGCGGTGGCGGCGGCGCTTCTGGAGGAGTGCCCCCCTCCATGGCTGCTCACAGCATCCTGGAAGTCCTCGCCCTCCTCCAGCGGGGACGAGTCCAGCTGCTGCCGGCTCGGGTTAGAGTCCGGACCAACTGCGGCTTTGGGCTCCTCATGAGCCGCTAGCAGGCGGTCGTGCTCCGATGCACCGCGGACGAAGCGAGACCAGGGCGTGGAGGCGCCGGGCGTAGCAGCTGAGGAGGTGGGGGTCTTGTAGGCCACGGCGGGCCGAGGCGTGAGCGGCGTCTGGGGGAGCTGGCGGCGCCCGCGGGCCTGAGCACTGGTACCAGACGGCGGCTTCGTCACAGTGCTTCCCTGCTGGGAAACACAACCACACTGTCACTTTAAGGCAGGCCTGGGCAATAATCAATAAGAATATAAACCGCAATGAATGTGATCAATATCAATAGATAATACATACGAACCGCAAGGCATTCTGGGAGATCTAGGGAGAGGAAAGGCTTTAGCTAGCAAAGCTAGGCTAATGGAATCAACTGACTAACTGACTCTTCGGTTGCCTAGCAACAACATGCTGGGTAAGAAGCAGTTTCAAGATCCCCCCCCCCCCAGCTTTGGTTGCCTAGCAACGGCCTGCTGAGTAACTGACAGCAGCAGTTTCAAGTTTCCCCTCAAAACTGATTAAAAATAAAAACATCAACGGCGTGGAGAGAAAACTGGATAAAACAGACAACAGTTTGTAGCATTTCAGATATTTAAAGCGAAAAACTGATCAATAATTATTGATCGAGTGATCAGGACTGATATCGTCCAGCCATACCGTAAGGTGATCTGAGGCTACGTTCACACAGCAGGTAACTGCATATAAACAAAGTTTTCATCAAAGTCTGAACGGCCCCATTACGATCTTTTCAACAAAAAAAAAGTAAAAATAAACCAGATCTGAGACACTTCCACATGTGGAAATGTCTTTTTTTTATTTTTTTGTGGTGCGACGTCACTTTAAATCCTGAAGTTGCACCATAATGACAGCTGATCAACTAATCATTGCTGATCACTGATGTCATGTTCAAATGATTCTATAAATCTGTAATTAAATGAGTAAAATGAGTGTTATAACAAAGTATTACATAATAATAATGATAATGATAATAGTAGGCAAACAAGCTGCTGTAAAGGACAAAACTAATGAAATAAATGAATAAATAAAAGAAGAAAACCAAAGAAATGATTGAAAACAAGTTTTGCTAAAGCAAATGTCTTAAGGCCTTTTTAACACAGTGGATTGTGGTGTCATGGAGGATTTCCTTAGATGTTGGATGTAAAAGTTTAGAGTTTTTCTGCTGCATTATTCCATCTGTTTTTTCATCTGAACATTTCCTAAAAAGTCATGAAATGTCAAAAAAAAGAAAGAAAAAAAAAGCCTAAATTTTAACAAACCACTCAAATCTGTATTTTTCCAACCCTAAGAGTTCAGAACAAGTCGCCCAATCTGGCAACACTGCCGTTCCGTCTCCGTTCTGTGCCAAAGCTACAGCGCCACCGCCTGGCCCGGCAGACCTGCTACACCATCGTTCACTAAAACATGTCCTAACTGGTGTCGCCTCACCTGTTTGAAGGGGCCAGAGTCCTGGCTCCCTCCCGGAGACGTGGACCGGCTCGGACCGGCCGACCGGGCCTGACCCGGCTCCCTGCTGTCGTAGCGCTCGCAGGAGTAGTAGCGCTGCTTCTCCCCGGCGGAGGAGTGGTGCCTCCTCTCGTGGGGGCGGCTGCGGTCCCGCTCCCTCGCTCGCTCTCTGGACAAACCGTCGGCTGACGGGTCTTCAAACGAACCTGCGGGACGGTTACGTTCAACGTCTTACGGAAACAGTTCACTCCTTAAACATTTCAAAGCCTGCTAGCTTCACGTTTCTGGAGCTGTCCCCGTGATTTCTAATGACTTATCACACCATCAAACTTAATCGCATGGGATTTTAATCGCAACATTAGCAGAATATTGACAAAGTTATGCGCATTTTTGGAATGGAAACGCAGCGAATTAAACATAAACAGAAGTAATTTCATCATAACCAGGTGAGTCAGATGAGCTTCAAGGTCTCAAACTTTCTTCTCTTTCTTTCTGCTGATGGTTTTGGTTCTCATAAATCTGACCTCTGCCCTCTCTGACCTTTTATCTCAGCTATGAGACCCGGCAGCGACTCTTTACTGGTCAGAAACCAGTTAGTATAACTTTAGCAGATCACCAGTAGCAGAAACCAACTTCTGTGACCAAAACCTGCAGCTAAAACCAGAAAGAACCTTCTGAGGAAAATATTTCTGCAATTTGGCGCCTCAGCACTGCAAAAATCTTACCAAGTTCTTCTGGTCGGGTTTCTAGTTTAAATATCTTAGTTCATTTGAAAAAAGATAAAACTAACTTACACTTTCAACCAGATATAGGAGATTGTTTTAAGTGAATAATTGCTTAATATTGATGAAAAAGTTCTAGTTCTATTGGTAAATTATTTTACTTTTAACATGGTAACAATGTCTTGTTATAAGTTAAATATTCCACCAATGGATCTAGTAATTTTCCATCAACATTAAGGAGTTACTGACTGAAAACAAGCTCTGCTCTCTTGCTGACAAGTTTCTTGTAAGTTTGTTTACTTAAAATAGGACAAAACTCAGACATTTGCAGTAGAAACTGGACCAGAATTACTTGGTAAACATGTAAATTTTGGTGTTTTTTTTCTACGTCTGGTTTTCTGGCGGTCGGCTCACCGACTGTGCCACACGGCGGCGCTGAAGACGTTTTATCCAGAGACTTCTGCTTCCTGTCTTTGTCCTTGTCCCTGCGGCGGTGGCAGCGGTGATGGTGGTGATGGTGGTGGGTCCGGTCCGGGTCCGGTTCGGCGCAGAACCGGCTCTGGTCGACCCGCTCCAGGTCGTAGTCCCTCAACCCGAGCTGCTGGGGCGTCAGCGACGACGCCGAGCGTTTTATTGGGCTGAGGTCAACGATCGGCTGGAAGGAGGGAAGAGGAAAAGGTCAAAGGTCAAGTGGACTGTTTGGCGGCGGATAGGTGAAATATTCACAACACGAAACTAGAGAGCGGCAACTTCACGTCTAAACGAAGAATGGACTGATTATCAGTTATTGACGGAGGAGCAGAACTGTGTTAGCGTTTAGCTTGTTAGCATCTCATGTTTTATTTAAAGGAAAACTGAGAATATACACCAGACTGATTTTTTTCTCATTGGCTGCGTTTCCATTACAAACGTGTTTAATATTCCACAATTTTCTAATAAATAAGAAACGCAAATAAAATCATGTGAATAAGTTTGTTCACGAAATAAGTCAGTAAAAAACAAGCAGCGCCATCATCCTCCAACTACTTCCTGTTTTCTTCTTTGTCGTTTCAAACAGTGGTAACATCCTGTTGTTGATCATGTGATGAGAAAAAAAAAAGTGTTTTTATTGCAGTTTTGCTAATTTTGATACGTCCTAAAAACCCGCCTCATCTCATCACCAAAAAACAAGTTATTTCAAAACCAGCGTGTCTACATTAAGAAATTTATTTCCATAATTCTAATTTTCACAATTACATAATCGATAGAAATTAAGCTGCTCTTTGAAGTTCAATCAGACTAAACTTTCCTTGGTTTTTGTTAAAATTACCAAAAATTATTTTTATTTGCCAAAAGACACCCAGAGGCGAGACGGATTCAAATGAACTCAGAGGTTTTGCAGGTTTACACTGCAAAAACACTAAATCTCACCAAGTATTGTTGTCTAGTTTCTGGTGCAAATATCTTAGTTCACTTTAAATAAGACAAAACTAACTTACAAGCAACTTTGTAGGAGCTTGTTTAAAGACAATAATCTCTTAAAATTGATGAAAAAAATACAAGTTCTACCTGCAGATTAATTCACTTATAAGATGGTAAAAATATTTTAAGTGAAATAATCTGCCAGTTGAAATTTTTCCATCGATATTAAGGAATTACTTATTTTAAGGAAGCTCATATTTCTAGCTGAGAAGTTACTTGTAAGTTAGTTGTTTTTTTTATATATTGCCGAAAGTGCAATTAGATATTTCAACGACAAAATACTTGGTAAGATTTTGTGTTTTTACAGTGTAGCTTGTAAGCTAATGCTAAGATGGTTCAAACTCTGCAGACTTAAACATTTTAAGGTATATTTGGTTTTTGAACTGTTGAAATGGGCAGTTAGAAGCATTTTTAGAGGGACACACTTTTTATCTTTACCATTAAAAATATGGAATGCATGACATTAAGATAATCAGTTAATTTAATCTCATTATTTTATTAGACGGTGCCGCTTCTTACCTTGTCGGTTGCAGCAATCAAACTGGTGAGACGAGGAAATGAACCAGCAACCAAAACTCACCTTCCAACTGACTTTAGCAGCGATTTAAACCAAAACGAACCATTTCAGAGATTTAAAATGTTAAATTATTAGTCTGATCAGATGCATTTTGCGGTGAGTTGGTGGAGCGGCGGTTCTTGTTCCTCGCTCACAGCTTGAGACGTCGCTGCAGTCAGAATCCAAAGGCGACATCATGTTAAGAAAACTATTTTATTCAGCAAACCAGCTTAAAATCTCATTATTTTTACAGAAACAAATGATTTGCACTAGAATTTTCTCTAATTCTGCAAAAATGGACAGAATTAAAAGTTTCCACATTTTAATTTAAAGTGAAAAACACTTGGTCAGATTACACTGCAAAAACACAAAATCTGACCAAAATTTATTTTTCTAGTTTATAGTGGAAATAAATTTGTTAACTTGAAATAAGAAAAACTGATAAGCAACTTTTCAGCTAGAAGTAGGAGCTTGTTTTAAGTCAATAACTCCTTAATATTGATGAAAAAGTACCAGATTATTTCACTTGTAACAAGGGAAAATGTAAAGTTATCACTGAAATAATCCGCTACATTTTCATCAATATTAAGGAATTATTGTCTTAAAATAAACTAATATTTCATGATGAAAAGTTACTGTAAGTTAACTTTAAATTATTTCAAGTCTGATCAGATATTTGCATTAAAAACTATTGAAAAAAATGGTAACAGTATTTATTGTTCCACAGTTTTTGCAGTGTAAGGGCTTGTTTTAAGTAAAAGATTCTAGAAAAATTGATAAAAATTGGGATGATTTCACTTAAAACATTTTTACATGTCGTAAGTGATATAAACTGCCAGCACTTTTTTAAAATCAAGGAATTATTTTCTCAAAAACAAACTCCTGTATTTTGCTGAAGTTATTTTCAAATTAGTTTTGTTTCAATTAAAGTGTGCTAAACTATTTCCACTAAAAACTAGACAAAAAAAAAGGTAAAATTTTGTGTTTTTGCAGTGAAGTCTCCAAAAACACACAAACTGCACTGCAAAAACACAAAAAAACAAAGTATTTTTATATAGTTTCTACTGCAAATATCTTAGTACATTTTAAATAAAACACAACTAATTTACAGGTAACTTTTCAACAAAATATAGGAGCTTTTTGTAAATCATAATTCCTTAAAACTGCAGATTATTTCACTCCCAGTGGAATAAGTATTTTATGATTTAAATCAAGCTCTTACACTGGAAAAACTAAATTTTTGCACATAATTAATGAAATGATGTCAAAACTGGACGAAGTACTTGGTTAAATTTTGTGTTTTTGCAGCTTATTGTCTCCATTTAATGAGCCAAATAAGATTTTAAGGCTGAAATCAGTAGAAATGAGAAAAGTGAGCAGAAGTCTTTAAAACAGGAGAGCAGCAGTACCGTCTCCACCGTCCACAAAACAACACAAACACTCACAACCACAGTGTGCAGCACCGCACTGCTGAAAAGCAGGAGACGAACCCGAGAACACATACAGATACCTTTCCAAGGATGTATGGCTTTAATGTGAATGTCATTTTGAAATGAGATTATGTGGAATGGGTGGTGCGTTGTGGAGGGCGTCAACTCTGCGATGTGATGGAGGCAAAAACACAAAGAGAGAGAAGAGGGGAGGACAGAGAGGTGGCGCAACAGGTGGTACATACTGCCAGGTGGGTCCCGGGGGCGTGGCGAGGGTGGCTCCGCTAAGGACAGCACGCACAAGAGGAGGTGGGCAAAACATTAGCAGTGAGCATCAACACAAGAAAAAACGGGAAGACAGAAGAAGAAGAATGAGGCCGTTTCTGTAGTTTCCTGCTGTCCACAGAATCCAACGGGTGAAATTAGCTCCTAATGTCAGCTTTTTTCTAAATAATAAATGTTACGTTGGAGTTTTAGACACATTTAATCATAAATGTTGCTTTTTTTTATACATTAAATAACATGATCATGCTTCCTTGAACAGGTTAGCATAGGCCTACAGTCCATTAAAAACATGCTCATTAAAATCATTCCTAATAATGAGATTTTATTGCTTTTCTTGAGTTATTTTAGGGTTCTGTCACTTTGAACCTAAATAAACTGCAACGTTTACTCTAGTTGCTTGGTAACGGATGGAGTTCCGCCGGGGTTGCTAGGTAACGGTGTAACTTATTGTCAGAAAATGGATGGCCGTTTGTTATTTTTAAACACTTGTACTATTTTAGAAGAAGTGTATTTTAGAATGAAAGGATAAAAATGTTAAAAATGACAAATTTTGAACAGTTGGTCTTTTTTTAAGAGTCTAGAGTACATCCTCTTCATGTTTTCTAACTTCATATTTTTTATCTGTATATTACCTTTCAAAGTGATTTGGTCAACAGATTTCCAGACTTTTTGTTGTTCTGGATTTTTTTTATTTTTCATTTAGAAACTCAGAAATTTTTTAGAAAAAAACTTGGAAATCAGAGGGCACCTTTTGTCTCTCTACCTTACCCGTAAATCACCATTATAACGTTCTCCACTGTCCGTGTTTTAGCTATATTGTATGTTTCTTGTTTAAAATAAAGTTACTGAGGAAAAATAAACATGTAGAGAGGAAATGGAACTGCTCCGTGTTCATCCACTTCAAAATAAGAGCATGAACATAAAACTACGTAAAGAATCTCTAACAGTAAATAACAAAAACTTTAACTGAAAATGTAAATCGGGGGTTTAGAAGTTATCTAAAAAATTAATTTAGGGGGTACTAAGTGCGATAAACGTTCCCTAAGCTAGCAAAAATGCTAAAGCGCTAACTTAAAATTAGCTACGTTACTAGCAGAAGAATAGATTTGCATCAGTTCTCCTTAAAAAGTAGCTCTAGGTATTTATACAACAAAATTTCTTACAACTACTGACTATACATTAGCAACACACTTTTTGGATGTTTATTTATAAAATAATGTTGAGCTTCTGTGTTTTACTACTTTGTCTCACATAAACAAAACAAACCTGTGGCTTTTAAGTGACAAACTGAATAATTAGAAAGACCTGAATTCCTTAAGGAGCTTAAAAATGCAACGTAAACAGCGGGAAAGCACATGTTCACGAATCGTGGAGGGAAAGACGGTGACAGACAGAAACCAGACAGTGAGACAGTAAAGCTGAACAGACGGGTGGAAAAATCCAGAAACAGAGAAACGAATCCTCTAAACGTGGCGTCAACACAGCAGATTTCACAGAATGAAATTAATACACATTAAGAACTGTTCAAAGTTTATGAGAGTTACATCACTGGACATGCAGAGGTGGTTTATTCAACCCTTTGGCTTTGAAAGGAACAAATAAAAACCACAGTAAACAGCAATAAAATCTAAACATTTTATTATAATTCAACATATTTTCTGTTAAATACTTTGATTAATTCATGCGTATAAATAGAGAAGCTCTTAAAGGAAAATAATGTGAATGAAAGAAGAATTGGTTTGTTTAGAAAGTCCGGTTTGTTTGGGTTCAGTTTGAATGCCAAGCGGACCAGAGACTGATCCAAAAACAGGAAGTGAACTACAACGCAGGGCATTCTGGGTAAATACAGAAACGCACAAGTCTAGCTCTACAGGTAGAAATGACTCGTGGTCTTTTACCAATGACTAAAAAATAAAATACTTATGATAAAAATGTCTTGTTGTAAAGTGTAACTAGTAGTTTTTCATCAATATTAGAGGGGCTTTAATATGTGTTGTCCAAGCACAGATTGCCATTTTATAAGACAATCAAGTAGCTATGTTACCTTCATATGCTATATATGTATTGTATGACGTAAAAGAAATTTGACTTCATATTTCAACTCCTTGAAGTTAGGCTTCTGTCTCTTTAAAACTCCTGCTCTTTCTGAAACAACATGGCTGCTCTATTAACTCTTTAACAACGTTTTTACCAGCATTGCACTGAGGATTGGCTCACAGAATGAGCTCAGCTCCACCAGGTGTTTGCTCATTACTGCTGGCTAGTCTGAAGGAGCTGAGAGGGGGAGGAGCTTCGTCCTCGAAGGCGGAGCTACGTCCAACCACACAGTGTGCACAGCTGAATGGTTGCCATGGAGATTAAAGGATTTCTCAAGTGCATGAAAGAATCAACAGGTTTGTTTTAGATGCGGGAATAACATTAAAACATAACGTAAAGCTCAAGTCTATTTTACATAACAACGGTTAAAAGAAGTTCCTGTACCTTGCTGAAAAACTACTTGTAAGTCAGTACAATTGGATTAAAACAAAACTAAGATATTGCACTATAAACTACCACAACAACCTTTGGTGTTTCCACCAGGGAATCTTCAGGTCGGCCATTTTGAAAGCCTTCGAGTAGAGGAAGACGATGCTTACGTGGTACTCTGCGTTTAGGCGCGGTAGGGATGCGGCTCTGGCGTGGCCCTCCAGGCCGGGCCGGCCCTCTGCATCAGACATGTTCTCCGGCTTTGGGTCGGCCTGCCGCTCCTGAAACGAAACGCCGTCAGCGAGAGTCTGGAGGAATCAGAAACAGGAAGTAGTTTTTCTACCTGAGCTCTGCTGCAGCGGTGGACGTCCTCTGACTGGCCTCTCTGCAGCCGCCGGCGCGGCTTCAGCCTCGCAGCCGCCGGGGAGAAATCTCCAGACTGGGAATGTTTAATGGAAGTCCTCTGGTTCAGACTGGGAGGAGAAACAGAGACACTGCAAAACATTATGACCAGACAAAACCAAGGAAACTAACACTGATAGAATCAGGGATGAATGGTTGGTTGGATGGACGTACGGATGGATGAACGATCAAATCATTCATCCATAGTTGGTTGGATGGACGGCTTGATGATTGGATAGTTGGTTGGTTAGATGGATGAACATTTGAATGGATAGATGGATGATGGATGGATGGACAGATGGATGGAAGGATGGATGGGGAGTTGGAGGGAAGGATGACAGTTGGTTAGATGGACGGTTGGATGGATGAACATTTGAATGGATGGATGGATGGACAGATGGATGGACAGTTGGTTAGATGGACGGTTGGATGGATGAACATTTGAATGGATAGATGGATGGATGGATGGATGGATGGATGGACAGATGGATGGACAGTTGGTTAGATGGACGGTTGGATGGATAGATGTTAGTTGTTTGGTTGGATGACCAGATGGATAAACAGTTGAACAGTCTGTTGGGTGTCTTACCTGGCGTCCATGTTGGTGGCGGTGTTGCTGGCTGAAGTGGGCGGGGCTTGTGTTTTGGGTTCCGGTTCCGGTTCTGGTGGTGGAGCCGGTTTGATCGGCGGCGCCGGCTCATGTAGATGAGTGAAGGGCAGAACCGGGCGGAACAGAGCGCTCAGCTTACTCTGCAAATGGACCAGAACCAAAACAAACATTTCAATATGACAGATCCAGGAAAACATCCCAGTAAAACCAGTGAAGTCAGAACCAGTCCTCAGGTCCGTTTACCTGAGAGATCCCAGACGGGTTCTGCTGCTGGAGCTTCTTGGCTCGGTTCTGTTTGTAGTAGTCAAAGATCATGTGGGCAGCATAAACCTTCCCCACAGTCAGCTCGTTGTCTGCACACAGAGAAAACAGTCAGGCGCAGTTCACCTCTGCGGCCACCAGATGGCGCCAGAGGAGCAGCAAAGTACAGGCGATAGGGAGGGAAAAAGAAGAAAATCTTTACTGTAAGATCCGTCACACTTAAACAACTTATCCTTATTCAAAGAACAAAATATATTAAAATGAAATATATATGAAAATATAATAAATATAAGCAGGTTCAGACAATCGATGGATGAAAATTTTGCAAATTGTGTCAAAAATTGCAAGAGATTATTTAGATTAGATAGATCTATGGAAAACAATCAAATCACAATAAAAATCTATATAATATATAAAAGTATAATATTTTTATTCAATATTGAGGAATTATTGACCTAAAACAGATTTTTATTTCTTAAAGAAAAGTTACCTTTAAGTTTGATTAGCCCTAAAAACTAGACAAAAATACTTAGTTACATTTTTTGTTTCCAGTGTTTATAGTAAAATTTTCAGAAATTATTGGTTTTTACATATAAAATAACCAAATGTCTTACTAATTTATTTTCAGTCTATATAAAAAAACTTTGCTCATACAGTTTTATTAGGGACACACGACTAATATCGGCCGATGTTGGTGCCGATGTATCTTGTGTCCCTAATTTTTACTATCATCTAATGTGTTTAATCTTTGACCTGTTAGAATTCATAGGAAAGGTTTTATTACACTAATATTACATTTTTGAGCCAAAATTAAATGCTTTGCTATGAAATGTGACGTTTAAGTTGGATAAGGAAGTTGGTGCTGCAGCTGCGGCTCACACTTATGAGGTGTGACCAGCAGGTCGACGGTCTTCTGCTGCAGGTTGGGCCAAACGCGGTGGATCTCCCGCTTCAGGTCGGCGTCGCACAGACGCTGCGCCAGCACGCCTTGGCACACACACACACACACACACCAGGTTAAATCAACAGGAGTCGCCCGTACAGCAGCGGAGAACTCTGGGAGTTGTGGTCTGCGAGTCTCACCGGACGCCAGCTTGATCTCCAACGCGGTGCGGATCAGAGCCATCAGCGTGGAGGTGAAATGGACCGTGTTGTCGTCGGCGATCGGCATGTTCATCCTCACCAGGCGCTGCGGGATGCAAAGGTTAAAGGTCAGAGTGATCAACTCTAAAAAGAGAAAACAGTAAAAGTTTCTGCTCAGGAATCACCAGAAAACGGCGACAAACGGAAAAACAGAAAATCGTCTCAGTGGAGAAGCTGTAAGCAGCTACACTGCAAAAACACAAAATCTTACACAAGTGTTTTTTTGGTCTAGTTTCTACCACAGATATCTTATCACATTTGAAATGAGACGAAACTAACCGAAAAGTAACTTTTCAGTCAGGTATAGGAGCCTGTTTTGAGTCAACAACTCTTGAATATTAAGGAAGAAGCTCTAGTCTAGCAGATTATTTCACTTAAAACACTAAAAATGTCATTTTATAAGTAAAATAATCTGCCAATTGTACTAACACTTTTTACAATCAATACCAAGAAATGATTTACTTAAATCAGCTCCTGTATCTTGCTAAAAAGTTACTTCTGAGTTCGTTTTGTCTCATTTCGAGTCATAAGATATTTACACTAAAGAATGAACAGAAAATACTTGGTAAAATCTTGTGTTTTTGCAGTGCAGAGTCCAGCATCTCCTCTGCGTTTTAATCAATGAGTGATTTAGAAGCCGATCAATAATCTAACCAGGAGGGTCAGTTTGTCAATAACGTTATTCCTGGTAATTCAGTGGAAGCAAAAGGAAAACAACCAGAGGAGAACAACAACACAACAACTCCACTATTTAAAGAGAAATAAAAACTTTAGACGCATTTTGTTTAAACCTCAGCAGTTTAAATGTGTTTGGTTTCAGTGTGTTGCTTAAACACTGCAAAAACAAAATCTAGTTTCTGGTGGAATTATCTTAGTTCACTGGAACTACGACAAATGTTTCACCAAGATGTAAAAAATTTACTTTTGAAGCTCAGAACATTTTCAAGCTCTTTCTCTAAAATTTTCTGAGATTAATCTCAAAATGTCTGCGTCCGTTCTAGCATTTTTTTACTTTTTAAACCCAGACATTTTCAGGTTTTCTCAAAATTTCTGTTCTGCTACCAAATGTTCTACTTCTCAAACTCAGACTTCAGTTTTATCCAGAAAATTTCTTAGATCAACCTCAACATTTGAGTTTTTCAGCAATTTACAACTTTTCAAACTCATATTTTCTTGTTCGTTTCTTAGATCAATTTAAAAGCTTCTGAGTTGCTTTCCAAGTCAATTTTCAACTTTTCAAACTCAGAAATTTCCTTTTTTTCTGAGATTGAGCTCAAAATTTCTGAGTGTTTTTTTTCTGTTGTAAATGTACTTCTCTTTTGTGTTTTTATAACCATAATGTTATTGTAAAAATAAATCCCAAATTGTGACACATGCATGTTTTAGTGCTTCACTTTCACACTGTGGCTGTTTGTTGAGTCAAAAACAAAACCAGTAAGCGATGGTTTGTTACAACGTCCGCCCAGTTTGAAAGAGGTGCAACAGCCTGATGGAAGTATTTGCATTTTCTTTGCAGAAATGGATGAAATGAAGGTGAACAAGGGACACATGCTTGTTGACACTTCACATGCTCAGGGTTTATTCAAATGAAAATGGGAGAAAAACACCCAAAGCAGCCAAAATAAAAGCCATTAAAAAAGACAAAAGAGGTGGAAACCAGAGGCTAAAATTCCCAACCCAGAGAAATGCGTCGCAGGATGGCAGGCGGAAGATCAGCGGAAAGGTTTATGTGAATAAATTTCTTTGTTTGTGCCTTTCCCTGTCCATTCACGGCAGCAGGAGTTATATTTGGAGGCGCGGCGGCATCGGCGTCAAGCCCGGCGTTTCTAACTGGGGTAAGGACAGGGCCGCGTAAAGTTTGATTCAACCTGACAGCTGTGCACATGCTGGAAACAGTCGCATTACGTCTGCATGTCAGGAGGTGAGCAGCTGGAAGTCAGCATACCTGACGACCGCTGAGACTCCCACTGCAACACGACTGAGAGGAAAGTACAACGGAGCATCAGGGCCACGCCAAGGAAGTTAAAATAATAAAATTACAAGGAAAAAGCCTTAAGACTACAAGAATAAAGTCAATGTAATACAAGAACGAGGACGTGATATTACAAGAATAAAGTTAAAGTTAATTAATCTTATTAATAAACAGCCATTTTCTTAAATACCCGAGTTTCCTTGTATTAAAAGAAAACTGTCTTTCTAAAACATAAATGGCTAAATTTTACATGTTTCATTTTTGAAAAACCATCATCAAATTTTAACATTATTTTGTTACAGCTGTATTTAATTCTGACTGAGTAAACTGGAAATCGCGGTTCTCACATTAATAGACATAAAATGTAAAAAACAACAGCAACCTCTTAAGTTGCTGAATACAAAAATAAAAGGTGAAAATAATAAAACATAAACTTAACCCCCCATGAATAGATATTCATACAGAATTACAACTCAAAAATAAACTTTGCTTATTGGAATCATGTGACCATTTTTCATTATCTCCGCTTTTTATTATGATATCCTCGCCTTCGTAGCGCTTCAGTTATTGGTTAATGAGAAGTTGACGCTGCTTCGTCATTAAGCTCGGCTGAAATAAGGTGAAACTTAATTTTATCAGGTGTTTATATTTCAATACAGAACCGGGTAAAGTGTATTTTTCATCCCGCAAAGGACTCATTTAAAACCGTTTCTCTTCCCGGTTCCGTGTTAGCTCCGCCATTTTTGTTTCTGAATCAACGGCTCTGCCGCTACGGGATGGCCAGCAGCGCCCTCTGACGGATGTCGGCCGAACTACAACATTAAAAACAGGCGTATGCGAACGTAATTAGGTAATCGATTGGGCTTCATCATTAAGTCCGGCTAACTTAAGGAACCTGTCGAGGGCTTATATTTCAAAACAGAGCCTCATAAAATGTATTTAAAATCCCGCAACTGACTCAGTGTGGACCGTTTCTCTTCCCCGTTCTGTTAGCTCCGCCATGTTTGTTTCAGAATCAACGGCTCTGGCGCTTCATGGGAAAAGGGCATCGCTGCAGCTAACAGAAAGCGGCGGGGACAGAAAACATACAGTCTCACATTTTATTTGGAAATATAGGAGATGGAGCCCCTT
This sequence comes from Girardinus metallicus, assembly GCA_903067095.1. Classification (NCBI taxonomy): domain Eukaryota; kingdom Metazoa; phylum Chordata; class Actinopteri; order Cyprinodontiformes; family Poeciliidae; genus Girardinus; species Girardinus metallicus. The sequence goes on from CAEGAE010047275.1 coordinate 20,532, forward strand.
TCATTTCCGGAGTGCATTGGTCCCGTTTCCAAATAAGGTTCGAGGCTGGCCGTCCTCGCCGCTTTCTGTTTGCTGCGACGAGGTGTACTTGCTTCAAGGTGACCAGCGGCGCCTTATGCTGAATGGCGGATAAAATACACTGAAACAAGGTGTAAGCGGACATTATAAGCTCCTTAAGGTGAAACTTAAGGAGCTTATATTTCAAAACAGAACCGGGCAAAGTGTATTTTTCACCCCGCATCGAACTCAGTTTGGACCATTTCTCCCCCCCGTTCTGCGTTAGCGCCGCCATCTTTGTTCTGAGGACTGTGAAGTTTCCTGCTTCTCTGTAGTATCACCGATCGGTTTCACGCAGCCTGACTGCAGTGGAAGAGATGAACGACAACCGCCGACACGCAGGCGGACAGAAACAACATCACAACAGGCGGCCAGGAGATGTAGAGTGCATCAAAGTGACAGAAGCCTGAAGGCGTTTGGCAGGTGGAAGCAGAAGAGCAGCAGGTTGAAAGCGGATTCTACCTTGTAGGCGACCCGGGGAGGGCATTTCTTCCCCAAACCGAGCGGAGGAGACATGTCGCGAAGCATCTCGTACATGTCACGGTAACTTATGCGGCCGCTTCCATGGGGAACGGAGACGGATTGGCAGCAAATCAATAAAAATGGCAAAAAAAAAAAAAGAAAGAAAGAAAAGAAATATGACAGAAAATGGGAAATGGGGGGAGTGGAGGAGAACACAGAAATCTTTGTTAATAAGATTTCCGGGATTTTTCTCCGGAATGCCATTGCAGCTGAACTGATTCATCCAATAATGGATCCCGGGAGAGAAGAGGAAGGATGGGAGGAACCTGGTGGAAGAAATGAGTCGGGTTGAAACTTTGACATCTACGGATTTAAAGGAAAACTCCTCTGGAAACACACGAGTGAAAACTATTCACACCGTCCACGTTTTGTCACGTTACAACCTCAAACTTCAGCATATCCTTCATTACAAACCAACTAAGATGATTCATTTGTACAAAACGCAACCAAATCAGGGGAGAGCAAACTTTTTGTCAAACTACCAGTTTGGAAAAACTAAAATCCCCAACAATAAACTAAGCATGAGATATTTTAATGGAACAAATTAATTTATTTTTGTAGATAATAAATTTCAAAAGGTGTCCGTTCACTGTAAAAACACAAAATCAGATTCAACATTGAACATATTTTCAATTAAAAAAGACAAAACTAACTTAAAAGTAACATTTAAGCAAGAAACAGGAGCTTGTTTTAAGTCACTAATTTCTGAATAGTGATGAAAAAGAACTAAGATATTATTTCATTTATGGTAAAAATATCTTGTGTATAAATTAAATAATCTGCAAATTGATCTAGTACTTTTTCAGTAATATCAAAGAATTATTTACTGAAAACCTTGGAAAAGATGACTGTGTTGCATTTAACATTTTTGTAAATAGATTTTGATTTAAAAATTGTAGTTTTGACCTTATTTTTTAAATTTGTTCTTGAATTGCAGTCGGGTCTGCAAATTAGCATTCGAATTATCTTTTATTTGATTTATTAGACTTGGCTAAACACAGCAAGCGTATTGAAAGAAAGTGACTCAAATCCTGTTTTTGTAACTGAGAATAAATTTGTTGAGCCAACCTTAAGAGAATTTGAAAACTAAATGCTTTCGTCTTAATACAAAGTGCAAAATAATTTTTAAAATTTAGATCTACGATTAATAACATCGATTTCTACAAAGGAAAAAAAAAATCAGGGTACTTTATTTGCTTGATTTTATTTATATTTTTTAAATCCACAAGTCCTTTTGACTTAACAAAAAAGTTTGGACACCTCTGGTTTAGCTCAACTATATTCATGTGTTAGAAAGGCCTAGTCAAAGTCCAGACATGAATGAAAATGTTCAGAATATGAGACAACAAGGCTTGCAAATTGATATTGATCCAATCTGAATGTGCTGTAACTATTTGGCAAAGATTGAGCAAAAAAATTTTATGTTGAGGTGAATCTAAAAATAAAAAGCATGCCACACTTTTCAGAGTTTTGCAAGGAATTATGAAAAGCAGTTTTTTTTCTTTTTTTTTTTTTTTTAAAAAAGGCAATTACCTGAAAATAGATTTATTTAAATATCTGTTATATATTTTTTTTTTGCCTGAAGGAAAATAAAAGTAGAAAAGTTTCAAATTAGGGGGAATTAAATAAACCAAACAAAAACAAGGAAATTAAGTCGCTTTAAACTCCAACTTGTGTTTCTGACTGAACACAGATCCAAGAAAAAGAATATTAAAATAAAAAAACAGAGTGTTTCACTCAGGTTTTAGCAATAAAATCATAAAATAAAATAAATCTGAAGGTTGTGGTTGTTTAAAACAGGTGCAACGAGAAAAATTTGTGTTTTTCTTGAAACTTTAATAAATAAATGCGTCAGATAAATTTAAACTTTTCAGATTTTGGTTTATAGTCAACTCAAAACATTGATTTTCAGAGGCGTGTTCCTTTAAGACTCCCGGTGGAAACAGGGCAGGCGTGTTTTTGTTTCCGCCGCTGGTAGCGGGTCGCTGAGCGTTTGTAAACCAGTCCAGAACCAGCACAGCCTCTTCCTTTAAAACAAAGGGTCTGTGTGGGGGAGCAAACCTTATAAGCCACCCTGTTGGGGCACTTCTTCCCCAGGCCCAGGGGAGGCGAGATTAAACGCAATAATTTGTACATGTCCCGGTAGCAAATCCTCCCACTGAAAAAGATGAAACACGATCAAGAGGTTAGAAAACAGGAGAACTCACAGGAGCTGCTTGGTTTCTCTGCTTAGATGGGGTTGTGTGAGGTAGCTATGAGTAGTCAGTATCTTCAGAGTGAGTAAAAATTAGATGTGCGATGTGGGACATATTTGGATGAGACAATTGAAGGAAGGATTTAAAAAACTGTCATCTTCCTACTACTTTTCAAATTGGACATGACAATTTTGTTTTTTTATGTTTAATTATTCTTATGACAATTTTCTTTTTCATTTTCCTCTTATTTTTTCTCTGACTTTTTAGATAAGATTTAATTTCATTCATCTGAGTTTGGAGAATTAATTATGCTTTTTTTGAATCGGTTAGGATAGGACAATGGCCTATACAAAACATTTTCATTACATCTTTTGCACAAAATCATTTTTAGATATTGAGATTTTAGCTAGCAAGATAACTATCACGTTTAGACAACATTAGTGTCAACTTATAACGTGATAGCACTCAAACAGTAACGTGCTTCCATAGTTTTAGGGCGTCCTGTCACTTTATATCCAAATAGACGCCCCCTCAAACTCAACGTTTAACACTCCCATCTGGAAATGGCTTCAAACAGATGGACCATTATACAACCAAACATCTTTGAAAAGCAGAAGTAGAGCCTCCTCCACAACCAGCAAGTGGTTTCTGGATGGTTGCTATGGTGATTCCCACCATTTTTAGGAAGTTGGGGACTTTTTTCAAAAGGAGAAAAAAAATCACAAAAATAGATCTAAAAAGTAAAAATATCTTAAAGGGGAATATGCTAAACCAGCTCAGAGTTTTTTTAGTTTTAGTTTTTCTAATGATCAGCTCTTATCTCAGCACTGAACTCACTAAGAGTTCTATGAGTTGTGGGTAAGATACTTACTGCATATAGCTACTGCTCACGACCCCACTTTAAACACTAAAAGTCTTTGTTTTGAAAATGTAATATGATAATAATAAAATATTTAGTTTCAGGTCAAAAACTGTGTAATTAGTGTAATAAAAACTTACCTCAGAAAGGTCCAAAATTAAATGTATTTATGTCAAATCCAATAATTTCTGAAAACAGACATAATTTTACTCTAAACTCTGCAAAAACTAAATCTCCCCAAGTATTTTTTTTGTTTCGTTTCCAAGACAAAACTAACTTACAAGTAACTTTTCAGAAAAATATAGGAGCTTTTTTTCTAAGTAAAATATTCCTTAATACTGATGAAAATGTTCTAGCTATAAGTGAAATAATCTGCTAGTGGAACTAGAAATTTGTCATCCATATTAAGGATTTATATACTTAAAACAAACTTCTATACTTTTCTGAAAAATTTGTAATTGTAATCTTTGTAATTTCAGTCTTACTTTAGGTGTACTGATCTAGAAACCAGACCAAAAATACTTGGTCAGGTTTTGTTTTTGCAGTGCAGCAGGCTCATTCATATTCAGAGGAATAAATTATAATTCCTCCCCCATAATGTCTGTCAGGTGACGGCAAATCCTTATTTTACTTCTCTCACCTCTAACGGCGTCCTGATCAAAGAAAGGAAGCTTCGTTAGGACATAATGAAGTGAGAATAATCTGAGACAGATTAGCCTCCCCAGTGCTCAGAATTAGCATTTCCGCTCCAGTCAGAGTGAGCAGCATGGAAACGGACGGACCTGACATAAACCTGCACGAGTGACAGGAAGTCTCAGCAGCAGACGGCGGAGAAGCAGAGCCTGCCAGATTAGCAGCAGGATGCGGAGCAGGGATGAGATTTTAGCTGAAGTTTCTCCTGTTTCCTTCAGCAGCAGACGTCCTGTGGAACGCCGCCTCTGGCGTAGCGCCGCAGCGTCGTAGCGCAGCGGCGTCGCAGCGCAGCGGGAGGAACCTACCAGGCGGCGGGGTCGTACTCCGCCCACACGCGGATGAACTCGTCCAGGTGGTGCGGCCCGAGGATGGAGGCGTCCCGAGTTAGATACTCAAAGTTGTCCATGATGACGGCAACGAACAGATTCAACATCTGGGTCAAAAAGGACAAAATGAAGGAAATGAACATTTGACCTGGTTGGATCAGGTAACTATAGTCTTTCCATACATGTAAGACTGAGAGATTAATTTATCTTATCAATTAATTTAAGTTTTGTTTTTGAAAATCAGATTTTTTTGTCCACCAATCCACTCCTTGGGTTTCCATAGTTCAGAGTGATGTCAGTACCCTGGGCGGCCATCTTGTTTAACAGTTTCTATTTGTAAAACTCTACATATTGACCTACATATAATATTACAATTTTATTTTTTAATTTTGAGAATTAGGTCATAAAATTACAAAAATAAAATTGTTATATTTGGAGAGTAAAGTAGTAATTTTATGCGAACTTCAACACAGTAAATAATTAGCCAAATGTTTTTCTCCATAAAAACGTCTTTATTGTAATAATTTTAAGACTTTCTTCTGGTAAAATTACGTCTTTATTCTGCTAATATTATGACAACATTTTCACAAATATGTCTGGATGCTATGACTGATATAAACGTTTCATATCAGTCAGTATTGGTAATTATTATTAATGTGTGTTTTTGTTTTAAATATCTGAAATATTACCAAACTGTCGCCATAATCCTTCCCGTTTTACCCAGTTTTCTGTTCACAACTTTTGTTTTTAAGCCGTTTTTTAGGCGCAGTGGGGAAACTTGGAACTGCTGCTGCGCCAGCTACTCAGCAGGTCGTTGCTAGGCAACCAAAGAGCGAGTCGGTCGGTCGATTCCACCAACCTAGCTTCGCTAGATGACGTCTTTCCTGTGCTTGCGTCTCCCAGAATGCTGTGCGGTTCTGGATTGGAGTTCAGTGAATATTGAATATATTTAATATTCTATCAGTCGTATTATTTATTGATATCGATCAGATTCTTTCATTTAAAATGATCCAGTGGAACTAGAGCTTTCTTAGTCAAAATTGAAGACTTAAAACAATCTTACATTTCTTGCTGAAAAGTAACTTTTAAGTTAGTTTTGTCTTATTTCAAATGTACTAATATATTTAAGCCACAAAGTAAACCCAAAATGCTGAGTACATTACTATGTACACTCTGAGAAGAACTTAGAATCATCCGATTTCCTGATTTACTGACCAGGAAGGAGCAGAGGAAGATGAAGGACACGAAGTAGAAGTAGGCGAAATCGCTGCCGCACTCCTTCCCTGAACTTCCTGAGAGTTTATCACACGGCCGGTTACTGAGGCAGGCCAGCATGATCTCATGCCACGCCTCGCCTGTTGCACTCCTGATGACACACACAGCGAGCCAGCGGTCAAAACGGACGCCGCAGATCAAAGCGTTGGCGCTGATTATCTGAGGTTACCTGAACAGGAGGGTCAGGGCCTGGAAGAAGGTCTGGAAGTTGTTGTGGTGATTTATGGAGGTTTCTTCGTTCAACTCGATGTTCCCGAAAACCTGAGGACAGAAATCACAAACCAGGCTTCAGGGGAAAGTAGCTACATTTATTCACCATAGAACTGAGCAATACGACACTTCCAGAATAAATTTGCTCAGTGGAAATGCACTAAATTAGAAAAAAAAAAAACCTTGTGCACTGACAGCACCAAAGCTCTTCAGATATCACTCTCCTCTACCGTTCTGTGAAAGCAACAGAAAACGCATCATTTTCAGGAGTTAGTTTTGGCTCACCTGCATCCCAATGATGGCGTAGATGAAGAACAACATGGCGATCAGCAGGCAGACATACGGCAGAGCCTGAAAACAAACAGAGAAACATCTGAAATACGTTCATCTTCCAAATGGACATCATACAAATTAAAGTTTTTATTTCCTCTCCTTTCTTTTTAATCTCTCCAGCCCTCCTTTGTCAGAGTTTCTGCTCTTATGTAGGATGTAGAGACGTGAACTCGACCAGCAGGGCTGATTCCTCTGATCGGCTGTTTATCTCGCTGCGAGGAGGAGGAGGCGGCGAACAGCTGTAATTAAATCGCCACCTTTTAAGACTCCGCAGCTACTCTCTGTCTGTTGTTGCTGGGCTTAAAAGCTCTCAGCGCTGACATTAAACCTCAGATAAAGTCCCCGAGTCGCTGCACATGTAACTCTACTTCTCCCAGGGGGAATCGGCGCTTTGTGGAAATCCCAACGGCTGTCTGCCGAGGCCATATTCAGCTGGAGGTTAAAGGAAACAGGATCTATTTCCTGCGTTTGTTCAAGAGTGAAGCACACTCCATTAGAGTGGTTAATTAGTTGCATTTCCAGAGAAAATGCTTTTATTTTTTCTCTTAAACAAACATAATTATTCGCTATTTGCTCATTAGCACACTACAGTCGCCCACAGATGCAACTGTGTTTTTTTCACTCACCTTGAAGGACTGAACGAAGGTCCAAAGCAGGATGCGGATGGTGTAGCCCTGGCGCAGCAGCTTGATGAGGCGAGCAGCTCTGAACAGCCTCAGGAAACTCAGGTTTATCATCTTGTTCTGGAAGAAGGGAAATATCTGTGAGAAACTGAGATGAATAAAGACGGCCTCAAACAGCAGGAACCTTCACCGATCTACCAAAATTACTCCAAAAGCGCATAAGCAACTCATCCAGGAGGTCAGGAAAGTTTCTAAAACAACATCTGAAGCTCTGCGGACCTTAAAAGACTCAATAAACAGTGGAGAAGCTACATAGGGACGGCAAACCCACCAAAATTACTCCAAAAGCGAATCCGCAATCCATCCAGGAGGAAATAATAGATCCCTAAAAACATGTCAGAGCTCTGCAGGCATCACTTGCTTCAACTAACAGTGGAGAACCTTCTCAAGAGTGGCCAACTTACCAAAATTACTCCAAAAGTGCATTGGCTACCAAAAGATCAGAAAAACATGCTAGAAAACAGATAGGGAACCGTGGAGCTCAATAGACTCGAACAGTGGAGAACCTTCATAGGAATGGTCAACTTACCAAAATTGCTCCAAAAGTGAATCTCCAACCCATCCAGGAGGTAATAACATATACCAGAACAACATCTAAAGCTCTGCAGGCATCACTTGCTTCAACGAACAGTGGAGAACATTCTCAAAATGTACCAAAATCACTCCAAAAGTGAATTAGCAACTCATCCAGGAGGTGTCAAAAAGATTCCCAGGCAAAATCCTAAATTTAATGGCATTTCAGTGGTGTTTGTAATTTAGAACCATGACCAAAGAAAATTAGACTTGAGCTGCTTTGGCAGCCCAAAATAACACCCTGTGCATAAATAATAATTTCATTTTAGGTGTTAAGATGCAGATGCTTGATGTTTTGTTTCTTCAGTTTTTCTTTTGAGTGACCAGGTCTTAAGCCACTTGGTCATAAATATTTTAAAACACAATCTTTTAGCAAGCTAGCACTGTGAGCTCACGTCACGACAAATAAATGGTTGTTTACATGCATCGGACCACTAGAGGGCGCCTACAGTGTGAGAAAACCCGTCTTAAACCAACCATCCAATAATTCATGCCTGTAGGTGTTCAGGCCTACCTGATAATATTCTGCAATTGGCTTGATTAAAAGATTTTTTTAAGTTTTTTTGAGATAGGGCACCAACACTGTCTCCAGCCCTGAGGCCCTCATTCTTCTAAATTCAGCCCTGTTTTTAGCCAGAATCCTTCTAAAGATGGAATCAGCATACATTTTTTATTTTCTTGTTCGACATTCGGTCTGTAAGTAACTGGTTCCAGCTGAAGCTCTCGGTTTATCTTTTCTCTAATATAATGTCACGTCGGAGAAACAGCCGACGCTTTAAAGTGAGACTGAACGGCGCACACACTGATGGCGAAACTAAAAGGAAAAAAAGAAGAAGAAGAACCAGCAGGCGACAAGAAAAGCCACTTACCGTCTAGAGGTGTCAGATGTGACAGAGTGAGGGCACAGGCACCAGCAGACACAGCAGATGATGGAAACAGCCAAACAGAAATAAGAGAGAAGCGAGAAAGGAGACAGAAAAGAAGACTGATGTCCTCAAGAGGAAAAAACACAGCGGGCGTCGACTCACGGGAAACCACATCGGCACTGTCTCGGTCCTCCAAATCAGCTACATCTAATTATATTTGTAATATTTATGCATTTTTTAATTGGAGCCCTGTTCTAATTTTGAAGATCTGAATGTTTCTCACTCACATTTTTACTGATTTAAGGACCGAGACGACGAGAATAAGACAAAGCTTGGCTTCTACTGCTGCTCTGAAGGGGGGAAAACAGTGGAAAGCCCATTTTTATTACGCTGGGCAAAGTTGTAGGCGATCCTATTAAACAGAAAATCTAATTTATTGTGTTGAGCAAAATTTATCAAGATAAAACCACCACATAAAGGCTAATTTGATCTTTTTTTTTTTACATTACTACATTGATTTAACGTGACTTTACTCCAAAGTCGTCTGTTGTATGCAGGGGATGTGTAACGTTGCACAAAGTGGCTGCAGGTCTTACATTTATCTCTGTGAACAAAATGTCTGTGATGCTCCCAATCACCGTCACAAAGTCGAACACGTTCCAGGGTTCCTTCAGGTAGCTCTGAAACAAAGTGGCACAAAAACACAGAGATTAATACTATTATCACTTCATTCTTCTCATCTTTGGGGAAAACAATTTGATGTTGTGTGGATCAAAAACACAAAGAACCAAAGAGCAAACAAGTAACAACTCTTTACTAACTGATTAAGCGATTATTCTGCCAATTAATCAATTAACCAAGTGTTTTTACACACTGTCAGAAATACATAAAAAAATGCAAATACACAAATAATCTAATTCCTTTTTTAAAGTATTAATTTGGTAAATCTGAACCGGGTGAGGCTAAAACTATGCAACTTGCAGTTTTACATTTTTAACTTAAACATATGTATATTTTTTGCACAGTTTTGGCTTAATTGCTGCTCTGAATATTTAGTTTTATTGACAAAATGACCTCTTTTCTGGAGTCTGTATAATATCTTAAACAATTAACCAATTACTAAATTAGTTGACGATTATTTAAATAACCGATTAATCACGATTAATCGTTTCATCCATAAATATAATTGAATATTTATGGACTTTTTATATGTTAGTGGCGGGGTATGTACATATTTGAGCCTGTATGTGTAATTTTGACAATTTAAACAAAAACAAAGTCCAACTGTAGTGAAATTTTGAAAAAAAAAAACCTAAGATCTTATTAGACAACAAAACAGCAGCAGAAACTGCCCTGTACGATCCAATTAAAGATTAATTGATTATTAAATAAGTTGAAGATTATTTCCATAATTGATTAATCACAATTAATTGTTTCAGCCATATATATAATTGCATATTTGTGGATTTTGGTTGAAATCTGGATTTTGTCCAATAAACACTACAGATTTTCTAAAGCTTGGTGGTCAAATATTCTGTCAGATTAATACCAGAAACTTGCTGATGGCTCAAAAAATAAGAACATTTGGTTGAGGTACAATACCATGAGGGACATTTAATTACATATTAGTGGGGGTGTATGTGTATATTTCAGCCTCTGTGTGTAATTTCAACTATTTAAACATGACGATAAATTGATTAGACTCAAAACAGCATCAAAAACTGGTCTGTATACTCCAAATAACGATTAATCGATTATTAAATTAGCTGACGATTATTTGAATAATCAGATTAATCAGATTAATTGCTTCAAGAAAAAAACATTTACACATGATAAACAAACTGAACACATACTGAGTACCGACAGCATCTCCTGCATAAATCGTGAGGTGCTGTCTGGACCCTGAACACCGCCAGACAGGTGTCCGGGTCCGTCTTTGGGAGCCTGAGGGCCAGGAACTGTTTCTGCCAGGAACTCACAGCTGTTTTCTTTGAACCGCTACAGCGGCAAAGCGTTTAAAAAAGGCAGATGTGAGCTTAGCAGCTGAACAGGTGGAGGTAAATGGTGTGTGAGAAAAGCCATTTAATAAATGGGCCTTGTAAATGGAATTGAGCTGCAGGTGAAACGCGTCACTGCAGACCAGGCGGCCTCATGTCCAGGGAAGATTTATGCTCCTTCCTCCAAGTTCATTCATGAACTAAAAATGAAAAATTATTTTAGCCCCTTATACAGTATGGTTTAGATTAGATGTTGACATTTTAACAGTATTGATCATTGCACATGTAAAGAAACCTTTTATTGCACTAGCTTAAAAACAGAGGCAGTACAAAGCTAGAGGTTAGCTAAAAGCTACAGAAGGCTAAAGCTAATTATTACCCAGAGTTGAATCTAGAGCAAATCAAACACAATAAAAGCTAAAAGCTAGAGGTCAATCGATTAAATTCTCCCAGACCGAACTTGAAAATAGGATGCTATGCTGCTACAACTCATAGGCGCAAGTGAGAGCATTGCGAAACACAAATAATCACCCGGCCGGAACATGGCGCGTTAAATAAGAAAACATAATTTAATTTGAGGGAGATATTTTGTCTCCAGGAATTGTTTTCTAAGGCCCTTGTGGCCTTTATTTCAGACAGGAAGGCAGGGCATTGAGAGAGACGGAAGACATGCGGCAACGGTCACCAGGCTGGGAATCGAACCTGCGACAGCCACGTCGAGGACTGAGGCCTCCGTATGTGGGTTCCCTGCGCCACCACAGCACCCGCCTCAAGGAATTTTAACAATCAAGGTTACAGCCCTAAAACAGCTACTTGGAGTCAAGCTAACAGCTGACCATAATAAAAACATGCTAACCAATAATCAGAACATAGCTAACAGTTAATCAGAGTTAGCAGTTAGCTCCTTATGGTGTGTTGTTCAAACTCTAGAAAATGTCTGGGATTAACCATTTTTTTGTGGAAATGTACTCTTTTTTTTCCACCTATCATGACCATAATATGCCGTCATTCAGTCTCAGCACCGCATTACTTCTCAACATAAAAGCCCCGGAACAGAGAGCACAGAAGATTATCTTCAACAGCTCACCAGTGGATTGAAAGCAATAATCTTGAGGATGCACTCTAGTGTGAAGAGGCCAGTGAAGACGATGTTGAGGTATTTCAGCATAGACTCGTACACCATTGGAGCTCCATAGAACTGAGGACAAAAAGAGAAAACAGGATCTGAATATTACATCAGACTGCATAACAATCTGAACCAGAAAGAGGAAATGCAGCTGACAGCCATTCGATTACTCACACCTGCTTACAAGCTTTATGTTTGGTGAAAATGCCTCAGTTACACTTTAATCCACTAAAACATCTGTGTGTGATGATTATGACATGAAACTCTACCATTATACTAAATGGTTCTGTTGTGTTGGGTCGGCTGGAGCTGTTTTATAGACCTCTTGCAGCGTGACGTCACACCCCATCTTCCTGCTAGAGGGCAGAAAGCTGCTAGGTGTCAGGGGCTAGCATTGGTAGTAGCTGTTAAGTTGTCAACATAATGTGCTAGATCTTAAATGTACATCTGATATGTAAAAGAAAAAGGGACACAGTGCTTTGCTACTAATTGTCAACACTATGACAACTAGATAAAGTCAAGAAAAAGTTTTAATTAAGAAAAAAATAGCAAGGGAGAGGCAAGTAGTTCAGCTATGCTAGCCTGACTATGACAACCATAACATGTAGATGTGCTGTGGAATTTGGTGTGTTGACCTAAACACCAACTCTGACAGAACATTATCAGTAGAGCAGCAGTTTAAATTAGCTAATCAACCACCGCAGTGTTAGCTTAGCTAATAGCAGCGGCAGCTAATCTGCCACAGTGATCACTTATCAATAATCACAAAATAAAAATCAAGCCTGTAAACATAAAACTGTGACGGACTGAATGATCTGTTCTTTGTGTGGGAAATGTTTCTAATTGTTTTTTGGTGTTGAATCCTGAAACATAAAATGGCGCTGTCAGTTGCTATGGCAACGAGTCTGCTTGTAGCGTAGCCGACACAGAGAGCGAGAAAAACAGTGGTTTTGAGTTGGTCTTTAACGGTTTTTCAGAGTTATTTTTTTCCCTTTGCTGAGACACACTAAATTAACAACACCAACATCTCCAGGTTTCACTTATTTAACGGAGTTGTTCTATCGCCTGATCAAGGCAACATAGCAGCAGGGGAATAACAAATTCCCAAAATCTCCACCCTACTAATGATGTAAAAAATAATTTTTTGTGATTTGTTTTTAGACAAACTTCCTCCTTAACAGATTAGATGCAAGCCTGAGATTTAAAAAAAAATAAATAAGTTTTCAAGAGTGAGATCTGACCTTCATCATCAGGACGACGGTGTTGAGGGCGATTAAAGTCATGATGGCGTACTCGAAAGGTGACGACACCACGAACTTCCACATCTTGTACTGGAAGGACTGCTTGTTCTCTGGCATGTATCGTGTAAGCGGCCTGGCGTTGATGGCGAAGTCGATACAGGCCCTCTGTGGGGAAGACAAAGCAACAACTGACTGGGTGCAAATATTCTGTGGTGGAGAAAAACGTTTGGAGATTTTTAAAGTCAAAGTCAGTGGCTGGCACCGCTAACTAAAAAGTTAGCTAGCTTTGCTAGCACAAAAGCATCAGTCACAAACATTTGTTCTGCTAACGTTAATGCACTAAACCAACATAATGTTTAGTGGAAGATAATGCCAAAGCATAAATCATAAACATTAGTACCGCTAATGCTAATCCAAAACAGTATTAAGCCGTTGCACGATTCAAACATTCGATACGCTGAAGCTAACATGCTACAAAAACACGATGTTCAGTAGAAGTGAATGCTAATGAACAAATCGTAAACATTAGTTCCACCCATGCTAAACAAACATGGTATTTAGTGGGAGCTAATGCTAAAGCACTAATTTCATGTAAATAGTATTGACCTCAAATATGGGTCAAATATGTTATTGCACACCTCGCTGTAGAGTGTCACTTCAGATATCATAAGATAGCTGTGAGTTTTGCTAAATCCGTTGCTGATTTTGCTAATTGCTCATTTAACCGTAGAACAGCAGCGTTGCATTCTGGGTACAGAATAAGTGTAACGTGTGCCACCACATCACATGTGGAGAACGTAACATATAAAAAACATATAACCAAAACTTCAACATAAACGTTGAACTTTATTTGGCTGAAAGTTTATAAAAGTAGATTAGCACTTCAGAGGAAGCTAAAAAAGTTAGCTAAAATTCCATAGTGCTAACTGAAATACTAGCTCCACTGTGAGCATAAGTGAAGAATGCAAATAGAAAGCCATTTTGGAAGAAATAAGCTGTAGTTTTGACAGATAAAACCAGGAGCTTCACCTCGTTCTTCTCCAGGCTGCACTCCGACATCGCCTTGTCTCCCTGCTCCTGGAAGGTGATGATGATCAAAGCCACAAAGATGTTGACAAAGAAGAAGGGAAACACCACGAAGTAGACCACATAGAAGATGGACGTCTCCATGCGGAAGCCCGGGCTGGGGCCCTGGTCTTCGTACGTGGCGTCCACAGAGTGCTTCAGGACCCTGAAAAGAGAAACTCTCTGGGGGTTATCAAACACTCAGAGATAAAACGCTTTGTTCCGACGCATTTGTAGAGATTAAAACGCTTCCTCTGCTCTGCTTCCTTCAGCTTTTGCTCAACTCTGCCGGATATACCCCAAGAACTCTAATCTGGTGAGACGCAAAATGAAATGCTGAAAACGCGGCACTGAGATAATCATCTGCCTTTGTCACTAAGTATATAACCGCCGCCAAAGAGCGTATTAGTAGAAATAGATCAGAGCAAATTATTTTCTTATCTTCTAAAGTGGTTTTTCTGGCTCTCTGAAACTCTTTCCAAGTTTTCTTTTGGACGTTTTGTTATTTTTTATTTTATTTCCATAAGTCATCCACATACGCCAGGAATACAACTTAAAGAAGACTTAGCTGTGTTTCCACTACAAATGTGCTCAAAACCTTGTTGATATTCTATCAATGCTAAATAAAATATAATCTTCCAGTCGTGGTGTTTCCACTAAATAAGAAATTAAATACAAATCACATGTGAATAAGTTTGTTCATGTGATAACTCATTAAAAATATGCAGCTCCATCATCCTCCAGCTACTTCCTGTTGTCGTCTTCTTTGTCGTTTCTGCCAGTAGTAACATGCTGTTATTGATCATGAGACTCAATGTGAAACAGTGTTTCCAGTGCAGTTTTATGAAACAACAATTCTGACACAGCTGAAAAAAAACACTGCACTGGCGTGTTTTCATTAATCAAATATATTTTTGTAATTTCAATTTGCTCAGTTTTAGAGTGTATGGAATCGCAGCTGCTGTAAATAAAACAGCCAACAAAGGTGGAGATATTTCAGAAACAAATCTTCACACAAAAGACACAAAATCTTACCAAGTATTTCCGTCTAGTTTCTAATGCAAATATGTTGGTACACTTGAAATCAGAAGAAGACTAACAGTTAACTTTAGCAGGAGCTTGTTTTAAGTGCATAATTCCTTAATATTGATGAAAAAATACTAGATTATTTCAATAAAAAGACATTTTTCCATAATAATCTGGACAATTCTGACTTCAATTGTACTATTCCTGCTTATAATCGCAGAATTGTAATTTTATTTCTCTGATTTGGACTTTAATAGCAGAAGTTAATTGAAGACTTTTGGATTCATTTTCCTCTGAATTCCAACAATAATAGCAACAAAAATGTCAGAATTCTGATTTGTCTTTCTGCTGAATTCTGACTTTTATTTCTGAGAAATTTGATGTCATTTTTCTCACAAATTCATCTTTTTTTTTTTATGTTTCCAAAGAAAAAAGAGAAGAGTTGCTACAGCTGAGTTTTATCACTTTCATCCAAGCTAAACAGCTGAAAAAACACAAAATCTTCTCAAGTATTTCTGGTTTAGTTTCTAGGGCAAATATCTTAGTGCACTTTAAGTCAGATAAAATTAACTTTTTAGCAAGAAACAGGAGATTGTTTTGAGTAAATAATTTATTAATATTGATGAAAAATTACTAGTTTCTCTGGCAGATTATTTCACCTACAACATGGGAAAAATGTCTTGCTATAACTGAAATAAGCTGCTTTGAAACTAGAACTTTTCCATCAATATTAAGGAATTATTGCTGTTAAACAATGTGGTGGATGCTCCTACCCCCACCACATCGTGTTAGTATTTATGTTTTTATATTAATTATCGCTTAGTTTAAGTTATTTCATTTAGACATATATTTTCTAATGGGTGCACACTTTAGTTAATGTCTGTCTGAATGGTTTGCTTATATTTGTTCTTTGTTTGAGGTGCTGCTAATACAAACCAGCTGGAGGAGGAAAACCTGGAACAAACCATCTTCTGAAAGACTGAAGGGGGTAGATTTTGTCATTTTAAGTTGATTTTAATTAGTTAATTTTGTCACTTAAATATTCACTTATCTTTTGTGCTAAGTTAAAGTTAGTTCTGTTTTGTTGTTTATAGGTGCTTTAGTTAATTTTGTATTTGTTTGTTCTTTTGTAATGTCGTGCCTCCCTCATGTGGTAGATTTAGGTTACTCCA
>CAEGAE010047277.1:0-87209 GCA_903067095.1 Girardinus metallicus
AATTAAATTAATTATATCCCAACTTCAGAAGATTTGCCTTTACCTTTACAGAGCTCTTTGATTCCTCCTATCAGTCTGTAGTTTCTCATATTGAGGTCAAAGTTCATATTGACTGACACCTGCTGGCGTCAAGTTTGCAACCAGCTTCTGACTGAGAAACCAGTAACCTCCTCCCAGTGTCAGAATCTCACTGAGGAAGAAACTGCGTTAGGTTTTCTATCACTTTATTATTTCTGCTATAACTGATGTATATTCGCATATAAAATAAATCAATAGAGTTTAATTTACAATTTTTATGTTTTCGTGTCATGAGGTAGATCTCAGCAGGCTGGTGAGAGAAAAAATAGATCTTGATCTCAAAACGTTTGGGCACCCTTGTTCTGGGACATTCGTGCTGTAATCCTGGAATTGTTCTTCATGTGACAGAAGGCCGACTTGGTATCTGTCTTTATGTGTTGTAAGGTTCAGGTCAGTTTCAAACACGTGGAGTTTGAAACTGTAACTGTAGTTTCAAACTCCAGCTGAAGATGTGCATTGACTCTTGGTCATTTCTCTTTAAAAATAATTTTTTCTTCAGTTTTGTTTCTATTCAGATGAAGAAGGTCTTGGCACACCCACACATTGAGGTGCTCTATGAGTCTGCTCAGCGCTCTGATTTATCAAATATTCCAAGTCTTATAAATGTTCGGAAAACAGTTCCCTGTAAAACATATTATAATGTAATACTTTCTCTTCTGTTTATTTTCTTTAAGCCTGACTCAGAGTCAATATTGAAATGAAGCTGCTGGGAAATCCTTGTTTTTTTTTTTTTTTGTTTTGTTTTGTTTTTTTTTTTCCAGTGAGTTTGCTCATAACAATGCATTTGCATGCGAGTGATTGTAATCGCTTCCCCTGCTCTCGTCTGTCCGGTGTGTTTGCTTTGCCCCTGACACATGGTGCCACGGCCGTTTATCTGCGCTCTCACCAGACACACAGGCTGCTGGGAACGTGTGGGTGCGGACAGCGCTGGGCCAACTGGCTCTTCTTCCAGCGTCACCTCTGTTTACCTGCCATTGTTCTTCAGTTTTGGCGTGGAGATGAAGAGAAAGGAGTGATTTGTGTGTGCAGTGACAACGACAAGTGTTTTGGCTGCGGTGGCGCCGATGCTCTTCTTTGTCCCATGGAATCGTCTGAAGCCCAGAGGGTTTGTTTCTGTGTGGAAACTCTTACCAGAAATGACTGAGTGAAAATCTAAGACACACTTTATACAAGACTTGTAGGATCATTTAATCACTTGCACAAACAAGGGGCACTTTAAAGGGAAAGTGTTACGTAGAATCGACTTTTCTGAGCTTTACATCATGTTGTAATGTCGTTCCCTCATCGACAACATACCTGGAGTGCTGCCTTAATTCTTTCATGCATATTTGAGAAATCTTTTATTCTCCCATGGCAACCATTCAGCTGTGAAAAACGCCTAGGAGGAACTAGCCCCGCCTTCGAGGATGAAGCTCCTCCTTGAAGCTGCAGTTTCAAAGTTTCTGCCTCACAGAGAACCCCTCCACCCACATTGACTCCACCACTCAGCTCCTTCAGACTAGCCAGCAGCAATTAACAAACAACTGGTGGAACTGTGCGTACTCGGAGCGCATTACAGCAGCTACCTCTCATTGCAACAATGGTAAAGACATTATTAAAGGGTTAATAGAGAAGTGATGTTATGATGACTTCCTGAATGCGGGGTTTCAGAAAGAACAGGAGCTTTGAAATTTCAAAGCATTAAATTGGGAAATCAAATTTCTTTTACGTCATATTTGAAATAAACAATGTTTTTGTAACAATTGAAGGTAACATAATTACTTCGTTGTGCTATAAAATGACACTATATGCCTGAAAAACACATAATACTGCCCCTTTAAGCAAGTTAGTTATTTTTTGCCGTTTTTAGCTAACTTAGAAAAGGACAGGCACTATCTTGTAATGAAGTCAAGTTGCTCCACTGCCTGCTCCTTTTGGTACCCTTTCTTCTCCATCTTCCATGCTGCATTTGATATTGTTGATATTTTTCTTTCTTTCTTCCTGCAAACTGAATAGCGGCTCTGTCACGTTGGGGAGTTAGGGGCTTCTGGGTAGTCTCCATCCTGTTGCCTGTCTTATCTCGCCCACAGATCCCGACTTGACCTGCTTTGGTGTCAGGCCTCAGCCTGCTCCCCCACTGTGGAGATAGTTAAGAGCGGGTAGGTGGGGAGGAGTGTTTGGCGTTGCCCCCCTTCTCTTTTCTCATTTTCAGCTCTCTGAGAGTTTAGAGCAAGGCAGGAAGTTCCTACCAGCTCCTTCCTGTCTCGGAACCCCACTGGGGACATATGAAGGGTTTTAATGGGAAAGGGGGGGGAAGATAGAAGACAGAGAGAAGCTCGCCGTGTGGGGGCTTCTCGTTGAAGGTCCCCGCCATGAGGTCCTCATTTATTCCAGAGGCCATTACTGTGACAGACTGTTTACAATCACTGACAGATTGGGTTTACTTAAGGATTTATGTTATTCCTTTAGCTGAAACGTATAAACACGGCTGATGCTTTTCCACAACCCTGCTGTTAGAAATTAATACATCTTTTTGAAGGATTGGGCCTTACTTCAAGTACACAAGAAATGTGTAATTTACGGAGTTGTGCTGAGGAAAGTATGTTCTAAATCACAGATGCAGAGTTTTCACTGGGTGACCAATGATGTTACCACTGATGAAGCTTCACCCTCTCTTATTTTTCCACCAAAACTTAGCACGTTATTTACAAACCTTCTTCAGACTTGATGGTGTAACGGAAAAGTTATGAATGATTAAAAGATGGACTTATTTATAAAGTGCTTTCCACACAGTCAAAAGAGCAGTACATGATATAAATATCACAAGGCCTAAGTAAAATAAAAATGTGCATCTAAGGTTCTATTCACACTAGCTCTGTTTAGTCTGTGTTAATCCAACTAGTTTGTTTCTCTAGACAGTCTGGTTTGTTTGCATAGGTGTGAATGTGCAATCGAACTCTGGTCCGGCTACAGGACTTTGTTGGATTGAAGTGAATTTCGGTGTGGCTCAAATGCAGATGTGAACGGCAAGTGGATGGGAGAGCTCTCCCAAAGCAGGAAGTGGACTATAGCACAGAGCATTCTGGGTAAATACAACTGAAACAAATGCTCGAATCTAGCGATAACGGGACAATTGACTGATGATCTTTTACCAAAGGCAGTTGTCAGATTTTGGCTTTTTGTCAAATTTGCTCTTTACATCTTTACGCTATAATGTCATTCCTTCATCAAAAACATACCTGAAGTGTTGCCTTGATTCTCTCATGCATTCTTGAGAAATTCTTTCATCTCCATGGCAACCATTCAGCTGTGCAAAGTGCTTGATGCAACTGTGCATCTGCTGATCTCATTATGTGAGCTACTTCTCCGGGAAACGTTGGTAAAAACTTTGTTAAAGGCTTAATAGAGGAGCCATGTTGTGATGACTTCATGAAGGCGGAGTTTCTCAAAGAGTAGAAGTTTTTAAAGTGAGAGAGGCCCAATTTCAAAGAATTAAATTACAAAGTAAAATTCTTTGTAAGTTGTACTTAATATATATTTGTTATCTACAGTATATCAACTGAAGGTAACATAGTTACTTGATAGTGCTATAAAATGGTATTATGGGCCTGGAAAATACTACTGCCCCTTTAAAAGGAAGGTATGCTGTTGCAAATTGTATTCATTGAGAGCACAAGAACTGGATTTGGGTTACTCTGTCTCTGAAAACACCTGCTGTATCTGGTCAACTTTAATAACATAGTTAAACTAGGTTTTGGGTGCATTCAAGTCTGCCTTATAGTAAAAGTCACCAGATAAATATGGTCAGATTTACCGTGCAATCAAAAAGTTGTAAAAGGCTTGGTAATAAAAATGTGTTGTGTCTAACTTTTTGTTACTTACAATTTTTTCTTAGAAAAATAATTACCATCTAAACCTTTGCTTGGGGGCCAAAATTGTTCTAGTCTATCATCGAAAATCAATTTAGGGGCCACAAATGGCCTCCTGGGATGCATTATGGGTGCTCTTTCATTAAACTATCCCATCTTTGTAAAGTAATTTATCTTTCAAGGGTGAAGGAGAAGTTGTAAATTCTCCTCCAGTAAAAGTTGCCTCACTTATAAAACCTTAGACCTGACACAGAACGATTCCCTTTGGCAAACTGAACCTTCACAAAGCTTCGCCTGCATCTCGCTTGGGGACGGGCGAGGCTGTTTAACCGCGACAGAAAACGGCCCGGCGGCTCCTGAAAACAGAAACAATAACTTCAGCAGACAGAGGGAGAAACTGGACTGTGTTTCCAACCTTTGTCATCGCTGCTGAATAATGACATTTCAAAAGGAAATGACAAACACATGCAACAATCTGACGAATTCGGCGTAAATCAGACACGCCACTTTTTAAGTTCACATCTGTGGACCGGAGCTGTCATTTTCAGTATGACTGAAAGGAGTGAAGGCGAAATATTAAGGACAGTTATTCTTCTAAGTCTCCTCTGTTTCTTTTTAATCCATCTTTGTTTTTCTTCTGCTACAGCCCCCAAACCACACAACATGAAAGCCAGAGTTCATTAAGGAGCTGGCTTCTAATCCAGTTCTTTTGGAATCAGGGGAAACTTTGGCTGACCTCTCGCCCACCTGCTTGTAGATGTTTTTAATTAATTCATGTTGTTTTCCATAGGTCTATTTACTCTGGGGGGAAGAAAAAAAAGGAGGCAAAACACAGCATCCCAGAGCGGGTTGGTATCCGGAGTAAGGCTTGGCATGCGGCTCAATGAGACCACAGATATTCCCTGGTCCTCTGTTTCCTCCATTCTCCCTCTCTTCGTCAGCCTCCATCGCCTTCCTTTCTTTCAGGGTCTTTACACACTCAGGCTTCAGCTAACAGTGAGGCGCATTCAGTTCTCTGCTTTTTCTCCTCACCGGGGTCCTGACCTCTCCCAACAATGCTTCACTCTGCCTTTTCTTTGGGCGTGAGGAGGGCGATGACGCTCCGACAGAGACGGCCATCTTCCATTCAGGCTCTTCGGAGACACAACGTGTACACACGCACGTCAAAACACACACAGAGCCGTTTGTCTCGTTTTAACCTGCAAACAACTGGGGTCTCTGTGGGGTGGCCCGTCCTTCTTTATCGCAGTCACATGGGATATATAGTGTGTGTTTTCCCAACAAAAAACAGAAGCATCACTTGTTTTTATTCTATTATGTAAAACATTAGCCTGACTGTTGCCATCCTATGCAATTCCGCTCGATTCATATCTCACTTCCAACCCTGTCTGGATTTTCTCCAACTCACTTGGATTCTCTTTGGTAGATTTTCAACTGGGCCAATCAGCAAACAGAAGAAGAAGTCGTGAACGATGATGTCAATTTTCTGCTCTTCTTTAGAATAGCAATCTGCCTGTAGTTTTATCAACGAAGACGTTCAGTCTGCGTTGGCTACAATTCCAAATCGTGACTTAACATTATCAGTCGTCTCGTTCAGATTAGATGTTCTCTCTGCAGTGGAGGATGGTTGTTTACAGCGCAGACAGGTTTTCCAAGCACCAATGTGTGGACTACAATAGAATTTGGGAAACAAATTCTATTGTACTAAAAGAAACCTTCAGCTTCATCAGGCGTTTCAGTTTTAAATAGAAATTCAAAGTTTGAGAACTTAGAATAACAGTCGAGCTGAAATGGAAATGCCTGAAAGTCTTGGAACGTTCTCACCAAGCCTGTCCTCAAAGTCCAATATGGCTGCCTTATGTAGAAAATTCACAGATGTTTGCAGTAGAAGAAGGCCTGGTTCTTAACGGTTTTTATCACATCAAATATTTCAGCCAACTGCTGTGAAACAAAGGCATGCACATTGTGGATTTGGTTGTTGCTGTTTGGCTGTACAACTTTGAGAATTTTATAAATGTAAAGTGCGTTATAAATTAAATGTGTTATTATTATTTTTGACAAGCCCAGTTCAGAAAGCCTTGGGGATGCATACAATCAGGTCGAGCCTTTCATCGTGCGTCGTAAAAAGAGGAAGATTACGTCCGGACATCAGCCAGGCTCCACACTGACTCACTCACTCCTATCCCAACGGCTGAATCACTGCATTGTGTTTTTGTAATTTCTTCACTCTGGTAATCATTTGAAGAATCGGGCTCCAGTTAATCTGTTTAGAAAAGTGAGTGTAACTCCATTTTAGAGAGGCCAGGTCTTAACACGGATCCAATCAAAATACGGTCAACAGACAAGGGAGCCGTCCCATCCCTTCCCTGCATCCCCTTCCTTCCTGTTTTGTTTCAACCAAAGGGTATTGAAGCCCAGGTCTGCGTGTGATTTGGGCGTGGGTTTGTGATTTGTGGGGAAACTTTGGCAAAGTATCGGACTTTATTAACGCTAGGAAGGAAACGACTTAGGGCTCTGGGGAAACTTGCTTAAATCCAAAAGAGTGGGCTGCATCAGTATTCCAAGATAAAATCTCTTTCTCTGGAAGCCATCATAAACACTGCTTATTTAGTAATGTGGAAGCAAAGATGCTTAACTTCCCGAAGTGAGGTTGTTGCACAATATCTGAGTTGGTGAAGGTTATAAAACAGCAGTAAATGTTGTCATCAAATTAAGACCAACATTTGGTTAGCATCACCGACTTGGCTAATGATGCTAACCAACATTTTTTTGGTTAGCATCATTATATTTAATGCAACACTACAATATTTTGCCTCCATTTAATTCAGATGATTTAGTTACATGTTGCAACGTGACATAACACTTGCAAAAATCCCACCATCAAGCTTTCTGCTGACGGACAAAAAACCTGCTTAGCAACGATGACTACCATTGGTTTTAGCTAAGTCTTAAATGTTTGTGTGAAATATAAAAGAAAAAGGGACTTAGTGCTTTGCTTGTAATTGTCAACACTATGACATCTAGATAAGCTCAGGAAAAAGTTTTAATTAAACACAATGGCGAGGGAGAGAGAAGTTAGGTCAGTTATGCTAGCTTGACTTTGACAAAATTAACACGCAGATGTGCTGCAGAATTTGGTGTGTCGGTTCGTTAAGAAAGAGTCAACAAACATGCTAACTCTGTCAGATTATCAGTAGAACAGGGGTTTAAGTTAGCTAATCAACCACCGCTGTGCCCAGACGATCACTTATTAACAATTGCAACATCAAGCCTGAAAAATATAAGACTGTCCTGCTCTTTGGGAAATGTTTGTGTGTTCTTCGGTGAATCCTAATATATTAGAGGAGCTGTTGTTAGTCAGTTGCTATGGCAATGAGTTGAGTGAAAAAATTGAAGAATACAAGTGGTTTTGAGTTGTCCTCTTTGAGTTGTTTGTTGGGCAAAGCTGTCGAATCTGCATGAGTTCTGCTTTAACACAGGTAATCTTCCCTTTGATGACGAGCAATAAAACACATCAACAGTCCTGGAGTTTTGACACCTCCAGTTGTTGTCGAGTGACAGCTGATAAATCTCTTGCTCCCATAATTGTTAGACCTGTTTGCACATAAAACACTGGCGAAGGGAATATTTATGCGGGCTGCACCAGTGAAACCTCTCAGTTACGGTGAGAATCAGCGTCTCACCGGTGAACTCAGATCAGAGCCGATTTTCCGCTTGTTGAGGAGGGTCATGTGGGTCTGCTCAGGGACTTACCCTCTGTTCTCAGCTGCTGCACAGTCTGCAGACACTCTAAACCTGCTCTTACAATATCAAATCCTATGGATGGAGTTAGATTACGCACTCATTATTTTAAACACATGCTGATGATTGAAAAAAAATGTGGAGGATTGTGGAAATTGGTTACTTTTTATTCTGATCATTTGAGTGCATGGTGACATTTTAACTACTGGATTTTTATTCGTTTTATTTATTACTTCTTGTGGCATCAGTGACAAACTCGGCTGGATGAGGAGGAGCAACTGTTGCCTTATTGCATGACTTCCATAGGAAATAAATGGAAAGGGACATTTCTAAATTAACACTTAAAACAAAATTACTTCCTTTAAACCTTTGTGAATATGAAAACCTGAAAAACTGCGAATATTCCGACATGTCTGGTTTGAGACAATAAAATACTTTTTTAAAACTTGCATGTGGTTTTAGCTTAGAGGTTCTGATGATTTCTAACCATTTAGTCCCTCCAAAAAGTGCTCTCAGTCTCATTGTGGACAGCTTATACTCCATCTCTGTCACTTTTCCCCTCACACACACAAACACGTACAGCTCCTTCATAAAGTCACGCTTCTGAGTGATGGGGTCAGCTGGTCTGGTCTCACAAGGAAAAAACACCTTCCCAGGCTGAATACTGGGGTGGCGTGGTATGGGGGGTAGGGGGGACAGGGGCTCCCCTTCTTCTCTGTCAGCCCTCCTGGTTCTTTAATAAGTTCTGTCTCTAGGTGTCAAAAAGAGACGGGGCAGCAGGGGCCCCTTAGCGGAGAAGCGGATCAAAAACAATACAAAGTGCTAAGAGTATTTGGACAGTTCAGCTCTTAAGCTCATGAAGTCCACCTGTGATGAATCATATGAGCTGGAAGTGACCTGAAACTAAAACACAACCTCCACTGCGCCGCTGCTTGTCTTTACACGCAAACCCAGACGCTGCTCCCTCCGGCCCATACGGGACCTCCGGGGGCGCTTTCTGAACCCGCGCTGTTTTATTAGTCGTAACACATCCATCATGTTCATGGGGGAAGCGGTGACCTTTTCAAATTCCTACCTGTGATTAAACAGCAGAAACAGTCGTCACGGCCGCGAGCCGTCGGGGTTATTAATGCGCTGAAAAGTGAAAACGGCGACTCCAGGAGCAAGAGGGAACGTGTTAAGGTGGAAAGAAGAGGTTAACCGTTCGTTCTGCCGATGGCTTTTAAAAAGTGATATGTTTCTAATTCCTCCGACTCAGGAGCGGTTTAATTAAGGAGAGGAAGTCACGCTGAGCTGAAAAATGGGATTATAATTACAAAAAAATGGCTGCATAAGCAAAACACAAAGTGTGCCTTTTTTAGGGATGCGACTTTCTCACAGAAACACTCACATCCAAACGGCTTGCTTTTATTGAAGGGGCAGTGTTATGTAAAATCTTGAGCTTCACATTATGTTTTAATGTTATTCCCACATCAGAAACATACCTGCAGTGTTTCCTTGCTTCTTTCATGCATGTCTGAGAAATCCTTTAATTTCCCCTTCAGCTGTGGGTGGATCTAGCGCCCCCTTGGTAAAAACACTGCTACGAGGAACCATGTTGGGATGACTTCCTGAAGGCAGAGTTTCAGACAGAGCAGGAGTTTCTTAAAGAGACAGAGGCCCAATTTCAAGGTGTTAAAATACAAGGTAAAATTTGATACACAGCATTTTTTAACAACTGAAGTTGACATAGTTACTTGATTATGCTATAACATGGCATGTTGTGCCTGGAAAGGACATAAAATTGGTGCCCCATTAACTGTTTTGGCAGCTTCAGCATCTCCACAAGAAGGCTGCGTTTTTCTCGCCCTTTTCAAATAGCTGCTGCGCTAAGACGCGGTCGGGGGGCCCCCCCTTAAATTCTTTCAGCCACTCTAAAAATATTCAATATACAGCAAAGGCACAAAAAGCAACAAGTTGCCTGTCCACCTCCCTCACTGGCGGCGCTTTAAAACAACACTCTCAGACATGTGGAATGTGACCATATCTGCATGATAAATCCCCACTTTTGATTTTTTTTTTTTCTGGTGACGCCTTTTGAGCAGAAATTCCCCCTTCTCTCAGTGTTTGCTTCACTCATATGTGAGCGATATTGCTTTAAAAAAAAAAGAAAATGAATACAGACATTGTTAAGCTGGTTTGGGGGGCTGGAGGGAGGAAGGAAGGGGCCAATAATGTTGCCGTTGTGCTGGCCCAGGTCTTACTTTTTCCATGTGAGGCTTTATCTTCTCCTCTCATCGGGGAAAGTCTGCTTTGGGTTATTACTGCTGACCTGCTGGTCCTCTTTGCCAGCAGAGATAAAAAGCATTTAACCCTTCAGTAATTTCCATCATGATGTGACTGTGCACAAAGACTAGTTGATGCTGGGTTTAGCTTTGCTGTGAGAAACATTTCTTTAACATTACAGTCTACAAGAGAAACTGACTCACTCTGATGTGCAAAATTGTTCTAATCCAGCTGAACTGGAAAATTGAAGGTCAAACCACAATATCTTGGGCAAGTTTAAATCTAGACTTTAGCTAGGCCACTACAGAACATTTATACTTTGAGGCATTCAAAGATTTACTTACTGGTACTGTTTGGATCATTGTGCTGCTACATAATCCTAGTGCGCTTGGGCTTAAAGAAGAACTGCAATCCAGTCTCAAAATATTGACATTGCATAAGTATAATTTAGTGAAACACTTCTACAAAACATCCCATGGACCAGTTTCTCTAACTTATAATGTAAATAATTTGTTTTTAGCGGTTTTGACCAAAAATGTCAAAGTGTGGTGATTTTGGGGGGCGGAGTCACCGTCCGCCACAGTCCTTGGTTCATGATGTGCAGTGCGCCTCGGCCAGCCACTGAAGCGACGCTGCGGTCCAGTCTTCATCCAGAAGAAGTTTTTGTGTGTGAAGAAATGCCGGAAGACTTTATGATATACAAGTTGAATGATATACAAACAAACAAACAAGCAAACCTGTATGAACCTGAATAGACAACAGAATGTCCAGAATAGAGGGATAACGATTCAGATTCTGATGATCAGGACTGTCATGGCTGACAAGATAGCACTCATAGTGATAGAGTTGGGAGCACAGAATCGTGAGCACCTGGGTACCATTTGTAATGTAAAAAGTTAGGGGATTAATTCAAATTTCTATTCTGGTAATAACATGCAACACATCTCACTTGAGATAAGCCCATTGCGACTTTTGCAATAGTCAGTGTAAAATTTTTTTTTAATTTCATAGTATTAGTTTATTATTACTATTTATTTTTTCATATTTTACAGCAAGCTTACTTCAAAGCTGTCACTTAAAATATGCTTTTATGCAAAACTTTACAATACCTCTGGCATTTATGACCGTTACTTCTAGAATGTTGCCCAGAATGTCCTAAAGCTGCAGTATATAACTTGTTTTTTTGCTGTTTGTTTTTTAGTACATAAGAGCGAGGAGGAGGGTCTTAGTGCAGTCAATCACTCTCGTGTATGAGCTGCTAAAGGTGCTAATGACTGAGAAACAACTTACAGTTCCACAAAAACTGTTTATCCTCTGTCATCGGTTTATTGACGGCGCTAGGTCCCTCCTTTTGGCTCTGATTGGTTGTTCCCATTTAGCACTGGGAGAAGGCAGAGAAACTCAATTTTTTCACATTCTGTTTAAGTTAATTTTTGATTCTATACGTCAGGCATTAATAAGTAGTACTTGGTTAGAGTGAAATTGAAAATCATGATTTAACAAGCTGGGCAGAG
Organism: Girardinus metallicus; assembly: GCA_903067095.1. Taxonomy (NCBI): domain Eukaryota; kingdom Metazoa; phylum Chordata; class Actinopteri; order Cyprinodontiformes; family Poeciliidae; genus Girardinus; species Girardinus metallicus. The sequence continues at coordinate 11,447 of CAEGAE010047277.1, forward strand.
GCATTTTCACATAAAGCCAGGCCTTTCTCTTTTAATAAATTATATAAGTTGAAAGCTTCTTGTTTTCACTCAGCTTATCATTGACTGATATTAACATTTCTTTGATAATCTGAAACTTTTAATTAAGTACGGACATTTTTTTATCTCAGCACTGTACTTCAAGAACGTCAATCTGTTTTTCACACAGAACGTCTAATCACCCGCTCCATGGTCCGATTGATCCTGTGTTCTCCACACAAGCAAAAATACCGCTCCGTCCCTCGGCCGCTTTAGGAGATATAAGCAAAAACATCCGCTTCTGTACGACCCCCAAACACAAACACATCATTCATAGTTTCCTCCTAAATAAACAAGACGCTCTCTCTGAACTCCCGGGGAGCCATGTACAGTGCAACATAATCTGGATTCAAAGTATGGGACATACAGAAGTCTGCTCTGTCCCACAGCGGTGCCCTTCTGCTCCACTCCCAACAGCGACACACACTGAGAGCAGCACTGTCATCCCCTTGTCCCACTCTCAGCCATAACCCTTAAAAACCCGCGCCCAACCCCGCCGGTCCTGACAGGTTGGAAGAAAGCGGCCCATTGTGCGGCCTGTTTGGCAGTGGGGTGTCGCTGTGCCTGGGCCGGAGGGTGCCGAATTTCATTCTCAGAGGAGCAGGCGTCACTACCTTGTTGTGACTTCAGCCACTTCGGAACCAACCATGATCAATAAATATATGTATTCATATTTCCAGTCTGTACATTGTGAGCGTTTGAAAAGTACAAAGTCAGATTCATTGATTGTATACAACTATCTCGGCCAATAATTTTGATTCTTATCATGACATTTCAGGTGACAAAAATGTCACCTAAAACATTGTTATTTTTATAAAAAAAATTTTTTATTTCTGCAGAATTTAAAAAGATGCCCGGTTTTCTGAAATTTCCTTTTTTGAAATTTTCTTATATGATGTTTTTTTTTTTTTAATAAATAGATCATTTTAGTTTGACATTACTAAGTGAAATCCAGGTGTGTCATTTTTTTCTCAGTACACATCAATCTTTTTCTGTGAAGGCCAGACCAAAGTCCTCAGCTTTAACTGATTGGTCCTTACAGAATTTCACAATTTTGTGATTAAAAAATTTTTTTTTTGCAATAAAAGTCAGTTTTGCGTAGCTAATTTAGAAATATTTGCAAGAAATTCTGTGATATTTGCACTTACGTATGATGCTAAATGTGATATTTTGTTACTCCGCACATTGAATCATGGACTATAACTTGACATCGAATAAGGCTGAGGCAGCAGTGTAGTCGAAGTAAGGAATACTGCCACCTGCAGGTGGAAGTTTGCATCATTAAAACCCAATGTCATTTTTGTGGAAAAATGTGGAATAAACTCAGTTATGCACCAGAAAGGGCGCGGATCTTGTTGATTTGCACAAATTTCGATGGAATTGCAAAAAACTGGATTGATTGATGTGATTTGCAGGAAAACATTCAATAAATTCAATTATGCAACAGCACAAAACAGAACAGGGGTGCGTTTGCCTGCCTTATACTAAGAACGTCCACAATTTTGATCAAATTTGCTGAATTTTGTTAATGAAACCTAGAAGAAAAAAAGGGTTAAAATATCTCCGCTGTGGAGGATAAGTTTAAATCAATCATCAGTCTCATCTTCATTCCTCACAAACCTGTCTCCCATTCATTAGGATAAACTACCTTCCCACAATAGAAGGTTGAAACCTGACATGCCCTTTGACCTGTGCAGCACATCTGTGGCCCAAACAGCTCACCTCTTTTGCAGTCTGCCTGGTTTTGATTACAGACTCACAGACACTTCAGGTCTGATGTGAATGGGTACAGAGGGAGAGAGAGACAAGGCCCAGATGGACGGCGCTGGAACCAGGCAGCCCGCGTGTTTGATGTCTGTCAGACGGCCGGGCGGGTGGGCAAGAGGCCGGGTTCTGTCACTCAGGCCGAGCTGGGCCTCCGTTCAGACGCGCTCAACTTCAAAGAGAGGAACTCATCTCTCTGCCCGCAGCGGTCCGATCCCAACTGAGACCACCGGGGAGAAAATCCAGAGTGAGGAAAGGGGATAAGATGGCAACCCAGATTGGATGACGTGGGACAAGAAATGGACTGTACTCCAAAATGATCAAGAGAGAGAAAAAAAGTGCAGGAGCAAAACTGGGGTCGTGTTGTGTAAATCTGGCAACATTAGCTGACATCTGGCAAAAATGGGACCTGATCGGAACTGATCTGTACTGTTTTAGTGTGAAGTCTTAGGGTTTTGAAGAAAAATGTGAAAACACACACCACAGTGGCTATTATAATGACTTTCCATTTACACTCTGCAGTGTGGAAGGCCTCTGTATTCCAGTCTCCTGTGGATCTCTTCCATTTCAGGATGAAGAACGTCTTTGTTTGTCTTGCAGATGATTTTCCACAGGAAAAAGGAAAAGCAGAAAATGAAAACGACTCTTGAATTGATGAACTGACTCTGAAACAGAGCTGGCTTTGCATTCACTTTTCCAAACAGTAGGTCAAATTCGTCGTGTTCAGTTCATAACTAACTTTAATTGTAATTCTTAATCTGTAATGCTGCTTTACTGCTGCATCTCCTGTTTCTTTGTTGTAGAAACTCAAATTTTGGCATCTTCCTGACCTCATCCACCACCATATAAATAACTAACACTAAGTTAGTATTTTGAATTCTTTTGGCAGGAGAGATATGACAAGTGTAGAATTTTTGTTCTGAATAAAATCAGTTAGCAAAGGCAAAAGAAAAGAACTAAAAAGTTAGCAAAGGCCCCGAATGGCTGCGTTTACACACCAGAGGCATAGAGGTATGTCTAAGGAAGCAATGGTGAACATTCAATGAAGTAAAATGGTACGTTGGTGGATTGGGAAACTAATTCAAAACTCAAGAATATTGACGGTCGCCTAATCATATTGAGAAGCCATGATGGACGTCAGAAGTGTTGGACGGTACTGCAGTTCGATTGTTTTCTGGAGTTGCCTTTGTCACCATAGCCATGGGTTTCACTTGGTCTAATTTGTCTGTGGAAGTATCACACCCAGCATTTATAAAATTTGGATGTTGCTGGATTAGAAACAGAACACATCTTCTCCCTCCTGACATGTTTGTTGGTTTGATCAAATCGCGAACTTTGCCTGATTGTGACAAGAGTTATACCACTGTGTCATAAGTAGCGTTTCAGATCAATGCTGCCATCAGTCTCCTTGATTTTTCATCTTCAAAAGGTTTACACTATAATGACGATTCTGGTTTGCATCCTTGTGCCTACGGCCATTTTATATAGTGAAATCAACTAAATAAAAGTTGATTAATTCCACCATAATGCCACCAACTGTCTTGTTTGTTTTTTTTTGACAAGATGTACAGGACTTTAGGTTATTTGACGTCCATCATGGCAGAGTGGGCTGCTTTCTGAGGAGTGTGATGTGCAAAGGGTCGGTTCTGGAGGCCTTTGTTGATGCAGATTGAGTTCAAAATGGTGGTAACAAAAAAATAAATAAAAACAGGCAGACACTAAGGTTGTGTTCACACTGCAGCCTGAAGTGACCCAATTTAGATTTTTTGTCAAATTGGATTTTTTTTGCCATGGTCGTTCACACTTCCAAATATATGCGACCTGAGTGTGTTCTCCAGTGTGAATGGTCTGAACGTGTCCCGCGTATAACGTCAGCATTCTCAGTGTTTTGCCAACAGCCATAAAAAGAAGAAATGCTCAGCGTTTGCAAAACATTTTATCTTTTGCACTATGTTAAGATGTTTTGTTGGCCAAATCAAAACTGGTTTATTTCGCAAAACTGCAATGTAAGCACTTTTTTCACATCACACGAGTCACATGATTCATTCAATAATTCATTCAATTATTGAATGAATTTGTATTGATTTCGAACAGAACAACAACAAAGAAGAAGCAAAACAATTGGGGAAAAAATTTTAAAATAATTTTTTTTTTAAATGTATAAAAGTAAATTTGAAGTATAAGAGAGCATGTATTTAAAGTTTCTTCTATATAAAGAAAGAAAGCAATTTCAAGTGGCAGTGCAATTATTATTATTTTTTTCAGAGTAGCGTAGCAGACTGCTCTGACTGCAACAGTTGATTGTGTTGATCAGTTTACTTTAAACTGTGGGAAGAATCTTTCTGTGGACGCTGCTTTTTACAAATGATGAAGGTTTGTAAAACCAGCATGATACCAGCATCTGATGAATAAGCAGACTTATTTAGTTACGTATATTGTTTCCAACATTACACCTATTACATCTTGTTCCAAATTATTATACAGATTGGTTTTAAGTGTCATAAAGATAAAATTTTTTGTTGTACTATTAAATTTATAGATGGTATTGTGTGTCAGGGCTCTTTGAATCTCTATAATTAATTTCTCATGGGTTGATTAGTCTGTCTGGTGAGCTCCATTAAAGGAAATCTACTTAAGAAGGATGTTCCACATTATTAAGCAGGCCTCAGGTTTCAAGCAATATGGGAAAGAGAAAGGATCTCTGCTGATGAAAACATTAGATATTTAACAACAACTGAAGCGTTATTATCGTACTGTGAAGAGATTTGTGGCTGATTCAGAACAAAGATGGGTTTGTGCCAATCGAGGCATAATGAGGAAGGTTTCTGTTAGACAAATTCATCGGATTAAGAGAGCAGCTGCTAAAATGCCCTTACAAAGCGGCAACAGTTATTTGAACCTGCTGGTGCCACTGGAACCTCCAGGTGGAGGATCCTCCAGAGGCTTGTTGTGCATGAACCTACTATTGGGCCACCACTAACCAGAGCTCACAAGCAGAAACGGTGGCAGTGGGCCCAGCCATATATGAAGATTCATTTACAAACAGACTTGTTCACTGATGACTGCTGCGCAACCCTGGATGGTCCAGATGGACACAGTAGTGGATTGGTGGTTGATGGCCACCACGTCCCAACACGGCTGTGATGTCAGCAAGGAGGTGGTGGAGTCATGCTTTGGGCTGAAATCATGGGGAGAGAATCATCGGTCGGCCCCTTTAGGGTCCCTGAAGGTGTGAAAACGACCTCAGCAAAGTATATGGACTTTCTGATTGATCACTTTCTTTCATGGTCCAAAAAGAAGAGCCGAACCTTCAGTAGCAAAATCATCTTCATGCATGACAATGCACCATCTCATGCTGCAAGGAATACCTCTGTGTCATTGGCTGCTATGGGCATAAAAGGGGAGAAACTCATGGTGTGGTCACCATCCTCCTCTGACCTCAACCCCATTGAGAACCTTTGGAGTTTCCTCAAGCAGAAGATCTGAGGGTGAGATGCAGTTCATATTAAAGCTCTGGAAGGTATTCTGACATTCTGCAAAGAAATTCAAGCAGAAACTTTCCACAAACTCACACGTTCAATGGACGCAAGAATTGTGTAGGTGATATCAAAGAAGGGGTCCTATGTTTACATGTGAGTCTGTCTGTTAAGATGTTTTACATTGAAATAGCTTTTGATTTTAGTACATGTGACCACTTAATGCTGCACATTGAAAGAATGACCGTTTGCAGTTCTTTATAATCCATAAAATTTTTTGAAAATCTGCTGTGCATAATAATTTAGAACAGAGCATTTTGAGTTTTTTGTTTTTGAAAAAAATACTGTTCTCATTGGGAGCTTTGTTCAGTAAAATTTGATTTATACTGTAATAGTTCATGGCTTGAAAATTATACTGACCATCATTTGCATTGATCATTTAAGAAAATCTGAGAAAATATCACTTGCATAATAATTTGGAACATGGTGTATATGTAACTGCATGGGCCTTGACATACAGTAGAATAGAAGAACTGATGAACAGTTTTAAATCTTCACTCCTGGGAATCGACTTTAGCTAAACAGAACACATGGGACAGAATATCCTACATGGGAAAACCAACACTCAAAAAGAAAAAAAAACTTTCCGATTGAATGTCTAAGGAAATTTTATGGGACTTTTAAGGGGCTCCATGTTGCGCGACGGATTCCGATGTCCTGTAAGTACAAGTAAGTAAACATAACCAAGCCGCTCTCAAAGTCTTTGTTTGTTCAGCTCATTAAAAACATGACATTTATTAGCCTGGTGTTTCTTTTCATTTGAGGCTTTTAGCTCCATTAGTCTCTTAAGTTGCCCCCTTTATATGTCTGCGAGTGTTTATCTAACTGTTGACTAGGACGGTGGGAAGAGCAAGGGGTGGGGTAAATGAAAAGCTGCATGCCAGAACTAGTCACTCAGCACCTTCATCTGGGACATCCAGCTTGGAAATATCAACGGAGGCCTTCGGGCTCAAACACACCCACCCACCTCCACCCGATCCAGCCCTACACTGGCTGGTTACATTTGCTCGTCTCCTAATTTGCTTATTTGCCTAATGGATGTGAACTCAAGTGCTTGTAGTGGTTTGGATTTGGAGTGCCCAAAAAGAGAGAGACTACAAAAAAAAAAGGGGTTGAGGTCAGACTGGAGACCCCCTTTCTCTCCCTCAGGGGAATTTCTGCTCCATTTGGGCACTTTACCGGATTATTTGGGCTAACTTTCATCTCCACTGCTAGGGTTGTAGGATTTTGCTGAGTGTTCTGACCCCCTGACCTTTGCCTTATTGATTCCTTTCTTTAGAAGGAAATCGTTGGGAGGAGATGTGACTCGTAAGTATCTTTCGGGCTAAAGCTCGCCTGTTGGGGTTTTTACCTTCCAGCCAAAGAGACAAGGTGTCATTACCGCAGTAAGAACCTGCAAGGTCAAGTTTGCACAATGGGCCAATTCAGCGAGGTTAAGAGGAGCTTCTCATGAGCTGGATATGTGTCTGACTGAGGAATATTATTGTTGGCGATCACACTATGTCCAGGTCAACTCACAGTGCTGTGGAGAAGTGTTTGCCCTTTTAGGATTTGTTCTGTTTTTGCTTTTTGTCACGCCTAGATGTTTCAAATACAAACGTTGCATAAATATTCAGAAAGCTATCGAGATAACCCTGACCTAATAATTCATAACACACATTCTGGCAACATCTCTAATCAAGACTTTACAATAACTTGGAATGAGTCTGTTGCATTCCTGTGGAGGAATTAGTTTTCTTTGTTCAACTGTTTTAGTTCAGCTACAAAGGAAGGTTCTAGGGCTCCACAGTGATGGAGTTGGTAGCACTTGCTGCATTTCCACTAACCACAAACTTATGAAATTACAAAAAAAGAAAGTGCTTAATGGAAACACACCAATAAAAAACCCCCACATTTTTCAGTAGACGGTTTTTGAAGTAGGATGAGGATGAGGTGGCATTTCAGTCGTATTGGAACTAAAGTATTTCACAAACTGCAATGGAAACACTTTTCGCGTCGCCCGAGTAATGGGATCGTCAGCTCGATGTTACTACTGGCGGAAAAAAGAAGAAGATGACAGGAAATAGCAGGAAGATGTTCTTGTCTATTTTGCATTACTGGCTCTACCAGAGCTCTAACAGCATCACACAGTTCATGAAAAGTTGTGCATCATTCCAACGTGTTGAATCCATAACTCTTCTGTAAAAATACTGCATACATAACCACTACCAAGTATAATGAGTTTGTCGCTCCAACGCCTGGATAAGATGCCGATGTCTCCTCTGATGACTGATAGATGAAGAGCACATAGGAACACTCTGGGTATATTTTTGATTGGGGAATAATATAACATTATGTAAAGCTTAATTTTACATGACACCCTCCCTTTTAAAAATGTTGAACTATGAGATAGGTGCTAAGCTAAAGCACAGCGACCTTGTGAGTGCTAGTAGAATCGACGTTTTTTTTTAAGTTGAAGCTAAGAATTGATGTCCACCCTGACAGTTACAAACCAAACTAATCTTCAACTTACAATAATAATAATAGTCATAGGTGTTTTGCTTCAATTTTCCCCTCACAGGGCAATAGAAAGTGTTCCTGTGCAGGTATTTCATGGTGGATAACACAATGCAAGAGTTATGAAAGAAAGGGCCCCTTTCTGCCAGCATGCAGCTCTGTGATGGAGTCAGATTCGTCCCTGTTACCAAGTTACCAAAGTCCCCCTCCTGTGGGCGACACCATTCAGTAACCAGTCTATGGTTGGGAGAAAGAGACAAAGGTTGGAGCACGAGCAATGATCAAAGCTCTTCTAGAGCCCCGCTGTTTTTCACATACCCCTTCATCTCCCCCACTGCTGGTTTCTCAGTGCCAGCCTTGTTTCGATAAGTCTTCCTTATTGTACACACAGCCAGGGGTCTTTGAGCCCAACCGCCCACCGTGAGCTTTCCCCAAGGATTACATACCCAAATATACGGCGTGGGACGAGCCACTTGCTGCTGGAGTGCGTATGACAGTGTGTGTCCCTGAACGCTGGTGAGAGGCGTTTAGTGATTCTGTTAAATTAACCCCAGTCAAACAAGATCAGCATATTTTCAGAGGCCAACCTCGCACTGGGTGCTGCTGACTTTAGCCGATCCCACTGTTTTCTGACGGCTAAGTATACACTTCACAAATCTGTCTGAGGGAAGGTGATATTTCAAAAGGTCTTGGGCTTTGTTTGTTTTCTCACCAACGGGGAGATGAGTGGATTATAATCGGCTTCATCGGTGCGTACACAGGTCCAGGAAGTGTAGAGCGAAAACATTTCCTCCGACAGCTAACAGAGGTCTTATTTGCATTTTTGTCTTGAGAGTACATGTTCTACTTTATAAAAGTGAGCCCGGGTGGTTCGGACAATGTGGACCGAAGTTAATGGCAGTATGCTGGAGAAAAATAATCAGGATTGATGCAAAATCACTTTTAGTAAATGTGATTTGTAGTTGGGGTGGAAAAGGCAAGGGTTCACTAATGGGCTCTTCTGAAAAAATGAATAACAAGCTAGCAGCTAGCTTCTCAGAATAGCAAAAAACTAACTGTAAGTATTATTCTCAGGCTTTGTCCAGGTCCCCCTTGCATCAAAATATTCAGTTATTACATAACAAAAACAACAATTGCACTTAAATATTCATTATTTACACTTAAGTTCTATACCAACATAGGCTGAAAGGCCACTAAGAGAGAAAGCAACAGTCGGTTTAAAATTATCTTTCAAAAATAACGTTTAAGCAGGTTTTGAACTAATATAGATGTTTTTATTGGTCTAATGTAATATCAGCTCAAAACTCATTTTGTTCCTGTGAACTAATTTTCTTGACCTGGATGTATCATTATGTTGCGATAAGAGATCTTAAAAGATCATTTCAAATCTCAAGGAGATGAAACTGCAGTAATTTTTTGTGACTTTATTTTTTAGAGTATCAGGATCTGGGTTTTTGAAAGCGTCTCTTCCCACTGGCTCTCTGTTGGGAGTGTCCTGGAGCAGAGCTGCGCACCTGCAGCTTGTTGGGATCATAAGCCAGAGAGGATTTAAGGAGCTGCCAGACCTCACCTCTCCGCCAGATGATTACTCCCTCACGGTAGTCTAGCTCCCTAGACCCTTTCCTGAGAAACTCTAGTTATTGTGGCCTTCTTGAGAAAACCTCAGTTTGTTGTCGGCTTCCCTCACTTGATTTCTGTCTCTCATTCCCAGGTATAAACCTGGCTCCAAATCCGTAAACCCCCCTTGCTGCTCCGATCCTCACCTGCCTGCCCACTCCAGCCCACAGCTCATTCCTGTTGGAGATACTTACCTCCGACCTCCCGATTGGTTGCCCGGATTCATCCAGCTCCTTCCCGGCCCCCCACCCCTCCACCCCATTGGGAAGCCTTCCAGGAGACATAAGCTGCTTTCTCCAGCTGACCTAGCAGACATTCTATCTTCCTCTCGCAAAGTCATTGACCCATCTGTCCACCTCCAGACGAAGCCCGGACCCGATCCAAAGGATCACCTGCAAGATACTTGTGATTGCATTTCTGTAAATAAATTCTTAACTTACTTTTGCTTCCGAGTCTGATTCTGCATGTGGGTCAGAAGCCTACCCTTGCACATGACATAGAGGGTTTTTTTACACATTAGCGTGAGTGCTGATAATCTGTGGAAGACTTCTCAGTTCCTCCTGTTTCTGTTTCTACATGACCAGACAAGTATGTCACAGCAGAGTGTCCTACCTGCACTAAGAGATAATCAGGTTTCGAAATTGTTGGCATCTCAAGGCTGCTGCACCGATCCAGGAATATCGTTATTTTGTCACTACTGGGTGATCTGATAAGTTGGCATAAAAACGTCAACCTAGGTTTTTTTGCCTTTTTTTAATGTACTGTTCCTGAACAAATGCGCACTAATCTAATTTGAGATTTCTACTTCTTTTTGATAGCGTTGAGTCTTCATTTACATTGTGAAAGAAAAGCTCGTACAGACAAACAACCCGAATGACTCAAGCTTTTTCACCAGAAATTTTTACGCATTTTCTCAACTGCTACAGGAAGCAGGCGGTTTATGGGTGGAAAGTTTTGGTACCCACCCCACCCCCCCGTAGGTGTGATTTTCTTGTTGATACCACAGCATGCCTGTTCTGGTGCTGATAGGTGATGAGAGGTTAGACTTCTGCAATCTCTTAGCAGCCACAATGCCTCATTGTAGACGAGGCCCCGAACTAACAGGCGGTTGGGGGGGAAGGGTTTCTACTGTCAAGCCTGATGGAATCCAAACACCGCAATGACTAATTTCATAAATATAGTGGCAGGTGGAACTTGTTGGACATGCCTACTCTCTCTTTCACAAATGGTGGGTAATGTTCCTGACCTCCTCACCCCACCAGGGGCCTCAGCAGCTGAGGCGCCTCAACCTGTGCACCCAACACCATTGAGTCTCCTGTGTGTTTAATGCTTGGATGATGGTGCAGTTGCGCCTGTCAGTGTAAATAAATTGCTCTGTGGCCACCTGAGTTTTCCTATTTTCTATCCATGCCTATTTTTCAGCTTCGCCACACACGGCGTCTTGTATGGTTCTTTTCTGATACACAAGGAGTCCTCCACTGCTATCGTTCTCTATAGACGCGTTGCAACGTGACGTCACATCAAACAAAACTCTTCACACAAACAGATTAACAAGAGTTGAAGTTCTGTTTCGCTTCAGTTCTGGTATCTTCATCAGCATCCATCCTGGTTTTTGGGTCATTGGAGGCATTCTGCTCCAAAAATATTACTGAAATGTGCTGTCAAGTCTAATAATAGTTGGATTTTTGAATTCCATTCAATTCGATTTATAGCTTGTAAATCCCAAAGGCAAATCAAACTTGTAGTATCTTACTCCAAAACATTAATCAGACTGAAGGGAATTGCTTCAGAATCGTCCAATATAGCGTCTACCAAAGCAACCTTGAAACTCTGTCCTCATTGTCATTCCTTATTGTTTTTTGATATTCTTAGCATCGACTGTCAGTTCTTGACATCAGTCACCGGGAAAATCAGTTTGCAGATATATCCAAAAAATTCATGTTTTTGGATCTTGCTGTTTTTCATAATGAACATGGAGTACTATAAGGGAAATGCACCTTTGACCTTTCACTTTTAAGGCGCCAACATAACAAGAACATATAAGAATTTCTAAACTAGGACACTGAACATCCATTTAATGATAGAGTTCTTTAGAAATGCCACACATGGGCCCCAAATGTGACTTAGACAAAGACAGGGTGGAATGTGTCATCCTTGACCATTAGGAGATAAGATATAAGCCCGTGCGCTGTTGCTGCTGCTATAGTAACGTCATGTCCTAGGGCCAGTGGGTGGAGAGGAGAGGCAGAAGGTCAGGCGTCATGGTGATATGGCGTGGGATACCGTCATGTCTGCAGCTGCTGTGTTGCTGAGAAGGATGAAGAAAGATGAAAAAGGAAGGGTGGTAAGGGAACAATGCATTAATCAGAGCAAGACAAAAATGTGAGGAGCAGTTCAAGCGGAGACTCTTCAAAACCCTCCTGGAGTCTGTGGTCAGACAGAGACATTTAACATGACAGGACAGTAAATAGCCAAAGTGTGCTTGCTTGAGAGGAGTGTTTACATGTCCTCAGGCACGAGGTTTGACCATTACGTCTAGTAGGGACATTAGCAGTTTTTGATGAGACTCCGTGTTAGCTACGAGGTCACAGATAAACGCTTTGTATCTATCTGCTAAAAGCCTCTCTTGTCAGGCACGGGTCCAGCTGCGAGAGGACGGAGAGATTCAGGGAGTTTAACTCTCTTGATATGGAGGCCCGGCTACTCCTGGGCTTCCAGGGTGGGATCATGTGAAGAGCTTATCCTTCCCCTTTCACTTTACCTGCATAAAGTAGGATCTTCTTTTCTTCAGCTAGAAAAATAGAATTCCAAGTTTTAAACCAGACAAACAAAAAGTGTGGCTTTTGACTGAGGTACTATCCATCCATCCATCCATCCAGCCATCCCTGGTACACATTTTTGCAGATTCCATCTACAGTATATAAACGGTGAATGTTTTATTTTACGTGATTGAAACCTCTAAAAAATTTGAGCCTAGGAAAGTATGCAATTATGACATAAAAATTTGTAGGAACCCTGTGAAGATTTAATAAAAATCAATGTTATATTAGACTTTTGTTTCGACCTCCCGTATTTCCTGCTTGCAAGATATATGAGTGGAAAACTGGTTTTCTTTTCTTCCCGAACAGAAGTGCAGGGAGACTAATCTGGGAGAAAAGCCAATGCAAAGGCAATTTTCTCATTTTTGGCCGAACCATTGGCTTCCCTTATACTTTCAGTTGGAATAATATTTAATGACATCGTAAAATGCGATAATCACAGTGAAACTGAATCAAAAATTAAAACAGATTAGGAACTATTTGAGTCATTTTGTCATACAGTAAAGACAGGAAGGCTGATTTTGCCAACGAAGGAAGAGGTTTTTTGGGTTTTCCCCAGTATACTCTACACTCTCAAGTTTTCTGCTGACATCTTTATACAAAGCACTTTTAGCTCTTCTCTGGGCTTTTCTCACACACAGAAAAAAAGAAAGAAAAGAAAACCATGAATTTCATAATGGATAGAGGGCTGTTTGCTTTTGTTCCCAGATAGATGTCACTCTTAATCAAACTTGATCTCACCACACATAAACAATCCCAATGAAGAAAATCTCTGAGATTTCAATACTTAGCTCTTGAGCGTTTGTCAAGGACTTTTTTAAAAAAAACTTGAGTCCCCTCAAAGCCAATGGTTTTTCTTCTGTAACATTGCTTAAGCATTGTGGAAATTCACTTTGCTGTTGCATGTCATGAGACACTTTTCAGCTTAATCAGGCCTGACCGGCTTAAAATTCTGATCTTTTTCCAGTCAATGAATGCACCATGCAGATAGTATTTTATCTGCGTTGTTTGCATTCTACTCCCTATGTGAGTTTTTTTTTTGTTGTTTTTTTTTTGTTATTGCACTGATAGCAAGAGGTCAAGTCCAACTGAATCAAAACTCAAGTCTAATCAACAAGAGGGATTTTAGTTGAGCTATTTTTGTGTGTACATTGTGTGCTTTTTTGCTACTTTTGTCTAATTTTTGTGAACTTCCTAAAGAGTTAACAAGTGTTGTCTTGTTTTTCCTGCACATGTCACTATTCTCTCATGGAGATACACAAAACAAAACAACCATGCACATTCAGGCTCGTATCTCAGGACTGTCAACCCAACGTAAATGTTTTGATGGTTATTTTTTTGGGAGGAATCCAGTTAAATCCAGAACCTTGTTACCAGTTTCTCTTCTCAGTGCATGAGCACAGGAAGATAACAAATGGTGCTCCACCTCCTGTTTCTATTTCCCGTGTGAATTATTATTGGCTTATGTACAAATAATTGCCTTAATGTAAACAATTATTTATTTAAACTTTATCTTACCAATGTTAAAAAAAAAAAAAACAATGAGGTTAAAAACTTCCTTTTCAAGAGAGTGCTGGCCAAGAAACAGCGACAAATACAACAAAAAAAATTACAAGATTAAAAGAAAATAATCAAGGAGGGCAGTTTAAATGTGACACTGGCATTTTCAAGGCCGAAGTTGTTTTAAAACAGTAATACTCCACTTTTGGTCTAAAACGCCAAATTTATGGCCAAAATTAAGACTAATGTGCACCTAGCGATGGCTACGTCCTTCTCCCAGGAAGTATATCCATTCCAAAGGTAGCGACTGATTTAATGAAAAGACCGGCTCTGGCGAATGAGAAGGAGACTACTTGCATGTATATCTACTGCTCACATATATAGTATGTGAATCATTTCTCTTGATAAAGTTTGTTTTTAATGAAAAGTACATGTCTAATCCAGTGGGTGACCAGAATGAGCAGGCTAACTATTAGCCTCTCCAAAGCTAATGCTAGCCTCTGTGTACTAATGGTCAGCAGAGAGAAGGCAACCCAGTGAGAGAGTAGCCTGGGTATGCTAGTAGCTTCTGCTATGCTAACACAATTTACTAGACTCCTTCTTGTTCGCTAGCCTTGGCTGCTCAGTTACCGATGGCGACAGTAGCTGTCTTCAGAATGGATATAGGCTCCTGCTACAAGGACGTAGCCACCGCGAGATCAGTAATAGTCTTAATTTTGGCCCTAATATTGCGCCAAACCTCACCACAGAAATTGTGCACTATCCCTAAAAAAAAAATCTGATGAATATATGATATTTTATGCTCAAAACCATCTTTAGGTAGTGGTAAAAAATCTAAAATAATATTAAATCAAGTAAGTAAAATAAGTCTGTGTAAAGCAATAATTCAGAGTGTGTTGCACAAGCCCAAATCTGTATAGTGTTTGTTCTAGCATGTGAGACTTTTTCCAGCTTCAAGATTCGGATGAGGCAGACAGCCAGAGGATAAAAATAGATATTAGCAAATAGTTATTAGTAATAACTATTTGCTAATATCTTCAAACTGAAGGACTCATGTTCCCCTGACAGTTATTTTGTACAGCTACACACGTTTAAGTCATGTTCTACTTCTACTGAAAGAGCGATTATTGTTGCCACCATTTGACTGTGACCAAATAAACCTGCTCACCCAAACATCATAAGCGTATTAAGGTTTCATACCAGTGAAGCATAATTACAACCAGACTCATGGTTTCCACACGCTCGCCAAAAGGGTTCTCTTAATCAAACCTGCAGTTCCCCTCTGTGTCCTGTAGGTGTCACTCATCAGTAGATAACATTTTGCCCAGGTTGGAGGGAAGCAGTGGAGCTTTCCTCAGCTCCTCTCAGCTTCAGTATCACTTTCGCAGAATGTGCAGAAAACAGAGCAGCGGCAGCATGGCCGTTTGATTTCACAGGACTGACGTCGGGTGGAATCTGCGGTGGTTTGTGTCAGATTATCTTTGAGGAAACTGAGGGCGGCGATGGGTTTGGAGGGGGGGGGGGGGGTCAACATTTCCCTGGTTAAACTGTCTTCCATCACGGTTTAAAATCAGAGCACAGACTGAAACCAGTAATGGCTACTTTATCTGTGTGTCGATCCTGGGAATGTAAACAGCAGTGAAAAGCGAGTCGCAGCACGATTCATCCAATCAGCAGCAGGTCCACATTCCCCTCTTCCTGCCTAATCGATCAAAGACTGGCTAATCCTCCCTGCGTGTCCGTCCTGCGCCGGTGTGGAACAGGGAGGGAGGAAGGGGGGATTTATCTGGGAAGAGATGCCCTCTGACCTCATGCTGACTGCAGTCCTGAGACAAGAAGGGGTCAGGGGGTCACAACAGAAACTCATTCACACCTCAAAGGAAAGGGGTGGGGGGGAGGTGGAGGAGCTACTGCCTCTGTTGGGCTACACTCACTCAGCCACCGTATGAGGAACCAGAGTCCGATCAGCAGCCGCGTCACTGCAGATATCGAGTTTGTGAGGAGTCTAGACGCTGAAGTATGTGGAGAACTCGATCTATGTTGATGCGTTATCTAGTAAAGCTCTTGTTTGTTGTTGAAAGCGCTTAAGCACCGGAGCTCAGAGAATAATTTTCTTTAAAAGGAACAGTACAATAAAGATTTTATCGGGTTTTTTAAAAAATATTACTCTGTGATGTATTTCCTTGCAGACTGTGCGCTGCTGTAAGAAGCACACAGACTTCCTGTCGTCTTCTTCGTCTGGGAACATCCGGCCGTTGAACACGTGACCCGTACGATGCGGCAAAAGTGTTTCCATTGCAGCTCTGAAAAATAAATCTATTTTTTAAAAACCATCTCATGCTGGTGCAAAAACTTTTTATTGAAAAACTTGAATTTTTTTCTAAATTGCTGCGTCTCCATTAAGCGAATTTATTTTTGTAATTTCAATTTGTGCAATTCTATGGTTAACGGAAACGGAGGGACATGACAACCATCAGTTCAATGTATTCAATGTAAATGTATGTATTATTTTTAACGAATACATTGTGTATACATTTCCATCAGTGCCAATAGGAAGTTTTGTAGTTTTAACCCTCAGATTTTTATGAACATAACAGATTTCAGCAGCCTGTGAGTCTAGATTTTTCAAACATTGCCCAGGATTTATGTTCTTCTGTTTGAAATGTACATAGAGTAATTTCCAATATATCTAGAAAATAGACATATTCTCTCCCAGTTTGAACAGCAACATCAAGATGAATGGATGTACAGTAGATGCCTTCTTTGTACCCAACTACAAACCAACTTGTTTCAGAAAGAATTGGCCTAATCCACCTATAATAACCGCACTGACTTCAAAAGCTCCATACGCAGGGAGCTTTACAATCCAGCTGTTTCAGAATTGTGTATTCCAGGATCTGTGTCATGACAACAAGGTGAGTGAGGCGCATCGACCTGCCCACGTACCACAAAACATCCCCTCATAAAGGCACGCATTATGGAAGCGGTGCGCTGCGTGGCTCTGAAAGGAAAAAGGGGGGGGGAGTAGCGGTATCAGTTGAAAAGTACGATCAAACTTTTGTCATCCGGCCAAGACCTGCGCTTCTTTGTGTGCTACAGTATCAAAGCGACATGGCGTGGGATCATCAGACAGCTTCGGCTTTGATCTGTTGACGGCTCGGTGTCTGTGGATTTCAGCGGCCGACCTTTCATCTGGCCCCAAACCTGGGATTCACTCCGGCTCCGGTAATGAGATGATTAACAATAATAACCCCCCAGGAGAGCGGGAGAAACCTTCTGACTTTTTGCTACTGCGCTTTCCATTCTGGAAGTTCTCCGTCTTTCTTTGTTTTTTGTTTTTTTTTCCCTCTCCCATCAGCCCACTTAACATTCCCCTCGTTTGCCCCTCCATTTCATCTTGATGTGACAGTTTGTGTGACATGCTACGCAAACATCTTCCCTCCCAGACTGAAGAGGAACTCGCCAACTGGTACAGCTCTGTCACAGGTCAAGAGTGCAGGCCGTGTTACTACGCAGCAATCTGTCATCATGTCTGTGCGTCAGGGTTATTATAGTTAAGTAAAACGAATGACATAACGAAAACAGAAATTGAGGAAACAACTGAAATAAAAAAAATGGCAATTAATGGGGGGGAGCTATGACTAACGAATTATATTGTGCGTTTACAAAACCAAAACAAACAGAAATCTTACATGTATTATTTGTTTTCATGTTTATGTATCTGTGTATTGACCTTTTGAACTGATGTGAAATTGATTTTTTTTCCTCCCACACAAGCGCTCCATACTCCTCCTGGCGGCACTAACGCTAGTCTGCAGAGTGACAAACTTTTTAACTCTGGGATAAAACATAAGAGTCAGTTGGTTGTTCGGCAATAACTGAATACATTTTTTTTTTATAAATGGCATATCTTCAGTTGTGTATTCATTACCCAATCAATGTATACATAATCACAATGCAATGCTTTTTGAATTCTGAACTAAAAACCGAAGTACGAAAAAACTGAAACTACTACCGTAGCTAATCAAAACTACTAATTTAGAAAATTCTCCCAGTAGAGTTGTGATGTTTATATCAGCTAGATTTGTTTAAATAATGACGGCAATCAGTACATTTGGCATAGTACAGTGTTACTCCATACACAAAATGACAAGAAGACTCAAAAGTGCACTGAAAACAATTTACATCACCGTACAACAAGTAGTTTTTCGATTTATATACATTAGAATACGATTGATGAAAATTGAGTTTATTCTAAAAAAGGAAAAGAAATTCAAGCATGCCCTTTTTAGGAGTAAACTGTTAGCTTGGTTGAATCCACACTGACTCATTCATTCACAGAAAGCCTGTTATGTTTCTTGACATTTGTGTTTATTTTCAGAGCCGGTGCTGCAGTTTGAGGCTCAAACATGGATATCCGTCAGGCGCTAGGAAATGAAAACATGCCCACCTTTTTCAGAACACCGTACAAACATTTTAAAAGAACATTACATTTGGAAGTTAGAAAATATGCGCATTCCTGTGTTTTGGATGTTGTTCATTCACACCAGAGTCGTGGTTCTCAGGAAATGTTGTTTAAGCCACGTTAACTTTGATGAGTTGTTTGAGGCCGTCTGTCTAAAAAAAATCAACCAGACAGACTTCTATTTCTTCTGTTAGTGTATAAATCACTGGATGACTTAGCACCAAAATACAGTAAAGACATGTTGTTGTGGTAGCAAACTTTCAGACCTTTCGGGTCTTCTGGTTCTGGTCTGCTCTGCATTCCCAGAACCAGAACCAAACATGGAGAAGCAGCATTCTCAATGCACCACAAATCCGGAACGAACTTCGTCTGCAGCTCATCATCTATCAGCCAATCAGAGGAGACGTTGGCGTCTTATTCAGGCGTTGGAGCGACAAGCCCCTCCTACTTGGTAGTGCCTATGTATGCAGCGTTTTTGGGAAATTGCAGTCTGTGATTTTTACAGAAGAGTTATGGATTCAACACATTTGAATGACTCAACTTTTTAAGAACTATGTGATGCTGTGAGAGCTCTGGTGGAGCCAGCTAAACACTGAAAAAACAACAACAACAAACAAACTATCATCCTCCTACTACTTCCTGTCGTCTTCTTTGTCATTTTCGCCAGTAGTAACATCAGGCTGTTGATCACGTGACTTGTGTGATTCGAAGTGTTGTCATTGCAGTTTTGTGAAATGCGTGTATTTTTGAAAGGGATGGAAAACCACCTGATCCTAGAGGCAAAACTGTTTTGCCTCTAGGATTTGTAGGGGTTTTTTTTCTCAAAATTGGTGCGTTTCCATTAGACAAATTTATTTTCGCAATTTCAGTTTGCGCAATTTTATGTTCAATGGAAGCACATCTATTGAATCTGCTTCAAGCTCCTGCGAACCTCCAGGGAGAAGTACACCTTTCCTCCATACACAATGTAAGGACTGTCTCTGGCAACTGACTTTGACCGATTTTGAAAATGTAGCCGTTCCAAACTATGTTGTACCTTGAATGCGGTACCTGGCCAGTCCCCACACTGTAATCTGTAACACGAGCTTAAATCTGACCTCACTTTTCCTCTGTGCCACTTCTTACCTTTGCAAAGCGATGCTTCGCTCACTGCGGCTGCTTTATTACAGTGTGTGAGCCCGTGCTTACGTTATATACTTATTTACGGCTGGTCTGCAAGAAATAAAAGAGACCTTCATTTTGGAGCTAACCTCACATGACCACACACCACAAGAAATGTGGGTAAGTATATGTCCATAAGAACTTCCACCCTATAGTCTGCTGGCCCGAGGGACTTAATGAAATAGATGCTGGAGAAGCCCCCCTCTCCCTCACCTCAACAATCAGTAGACTTGAGGCTCAGGGCTTAAATTATAATCAGCCTCAGTTTACACTTTGTTTGTTGTGGGGCAATTAACCCGTCCGAGCTCAGACAATGCGGTTATACTTTCCTCCTGCAAATGGCCTCCATCCTGTGTCTGAACACTGCCAAGAAAACCCTCAAATAACAACGGGAAAGAGAGGGAGAGAGATGTGGCTCCTGCGGCTCTCGCCTAAGAACAGGCCTCGACCTGGCAGCGTGTGTGTCAGCAGAGAGAATCAGATATGGCCTCATTTCCCTGGAAACCACCTCTAGCCACCACTCTCACAACGTTGTAAGTCGGAGGGTCTTTTTTTTTTTTCCGTCTGTCCTTTAAATTCCTCCTCCTGTGCCATTTTCGATTCTCACCAGAGTTCTTGCTTGTCGATTTCCTATTTTCCAATTCTTGCTAATTTCCGGTTTCTGGATTGCAAATACAAGAAGGCTGTTGGAATAAAGAATAAAATATGACGGACGATCCATAACCTATGTTCTCCTCATTGTGTTGTCTTGTAGTGGAATTTAGGAGCTTTTTCTTCTTTTTTTGCACGTCTTTCCTCTTCTAATCTTGTGAGTCTCATACGGCACTGATTAACTATCTCTGAGATACAGCGACTTGGCAGACAGTCAACTCCCCTGATTGTATCTGCTGCAACACACACCAGCACGCAATATTTGTCAAAACATTCTGCCTTTTGCACATTCTTTTTTCCCTCTTTTTCTGTCTTCTTCTTCACATCACTTTCTTGCCCCCTTTCCGCTTCTGGGTCTCTACTTACACTTCCCTTAACTGAATTACAAGGTAGCCAACATGGAACATGCTGTGACAGACGGAAACTTTTTTTTATCTGTCAGATCCCTTTGCTTGATATCTATGAGCTGAGAAAAAATATAAAGAACAAAATGTTTCTGACCTTTGCTTTGAAAACGGTTTGACGTTTGTTGATGATATTAACGATGACATTTGACAAAATGTTACTGTTACTGGTTTTCACAAATGTTGACTGGATGATGTGTTTTTGATGTTTTTATGTAAATCATTTTGAACTGCCTTGTTGCTGAAATGTGCTATACAAATTTTGGATTGACCCAAAATGTAATGTAATTTAACTTGGACATCCATATGACCTGGACTTTCTAGAATGTCTCAGCTTTTAACCTAAAACTTTACTTTTAAGATTAAACTTTAGTAGGTCTTAGCAGCTAAGATTTTTTTTTTTTATGTCACTGAGTCAGAACAAATGTCAAGAAGGAAAACATTTCAGTCTCTAACGATCTCCATCCTGGCTAAGGGGCCATCTTGTAAGTTGCTAGGATTTGAGACCTTTGCTGTCTGGACAGAGACCAACTCTGGAACACTTCCTACAGGACATCGGGTCTTTGCTCTTACTCTGTTGAAATCAATTAAAACTGATGGGACATTGCAATAGCTCATTTACATTCACAAATACAAACCTATCCAAGGACAGCCCCCCCAAAAACTATAGATCCCAGTAAGATCATACCACTGAAGTGCATAGGAAGTGCAAACAGTGATATTTATAACGTAACTGAACCTCCTGAGCTTCATGTTTGTGGTTCGGTCGGAATAAATGCTTCCATGTTTAAAAAAAATGGTCGTCTGTACAAGCAGTGAAATCAGATAAGCTGCCGCCAGACTGCCAGTCCTCTCTCGGCGAACGGCTTATTTAACATGTTGGAGTCAACTCATTGGGGTGTACTGGGGGCTTTACTACAAGGGTGGGATGGCAGAAGGTAGGAGGAGAGTCTGCTTCTCTTCAGTATCCCTTATTCTGTGGGAATAAGACGCCAATAGCTTCTTTTTCCTCCACAGTTAGAGATTTGAAACCGTTAAATGTTCAATTAAATTATTAGCTGTCAAATGATTATCATCCATTCTTCTAGTTAGTTATTTTTCTTGAAGATAATATGTTCCTGCCTGTGTGTGTGTTTCGCTTTATTAAGGGAGGCACTCTTTTGCTCTGACAAGCAATTGATCAAGAGGTCAAATGTGCGGGTTTGGTTCAGATAAGCAGCTTTTTTTTTCTTTCTCTCGGTTCTGGTTCTCCTGCTCCACACACCATCTGTCAAACATGAAGTTGATAATTATAGTGTCACATAGTTCTCAAATTTTCCACAATATTGTCACCTTCTTTAAAATGATGGCCTATGTCACTTTTTGGCAAACTTGTTTTCTTGCCTAGATAATATTGAGCCAGAATAAGAGGTGGTGATTTTTCTTTTTCCTTTTCCAAAATCACTCTTGGCAAAAAAATTATTTAACTCATTATTTTAGGTAGGTGGCGATATGAGGATGGAGCTAAATTGGGGCCATAAAGTTTGATTAAAAGACAAAAAATTGTAACTGAAAAAAAAGTTTGAAACTGAAAAAAAACCTTGAATCTAAAATGTAGTTTTGAACAATTTTTTCAGTTTCAATTATTTATCTTCAGTCGCATTACTTTTTTTTTTCCCCAGTTTTAAATCTGTTTTTAAGTTACATTTTTTTCAGTTTCAGAACTAATATTTTAGTTTTACATTTTCCAGTTTTAAAATAAGCTTTCAGTTGCAAATAGTTTTTCTCAGTTTCTTTCTTTTTTTTTTTTCCTTTTGAACAAACTTTATGCCCCAAATTTAGCTTCATACATAAGCACCTTTAAAACCTCATTAGTGTAAAAACAAGAAGGCAAAAGTCACGCTAGCTCCTTGTTTTTCTTTTTCCAGAACTTGTGCAGTTCCCACATTATCATTCCAGAGGCAGGGGGCCAGAATGTCCCATTACCCCAGTCCCTTCCTATTACCCAGCCCATTATTCCCTCCGCGAAGACAAAGTGAGACAGGAAATGAAATAAATGCAAGTCAGTCAGTGGTGGAAACTGAGTGGCTTCTGATTGAGGCCACTGCTTTCCGCTGTTTATGGCGCCCGTCCTCTTGTCTCTTCCATCACTCGGATGCTGTGTCAGCGCTGAGTGGAGGCAGTCACGAAGCGCATTCATGGCGGCAAAGACTGCATTTATGGATGCAATCTGAAGGAACTGAGACAGCATTAATGCACTCAGCTTAGCTTGACGTGCTCCACAATCGTCGTTGTTGTCCGAGGTCTTTATTCCGTCCCTACAATTCTCCTTCAAAGCTGGCCTTTCGTTCTGATGCTACTGCTTTAAATGAAAAAAATCAAACAAGAACTTACAAAAAGAGTGGAGCTATTAAATAAAATAAATCAAATATATGCATGTATAATTAAAAATCTACGATTAAAAAGCCATAGAAATTTGATGCACATAAATGTTTTTGGGACATAAGAGATTATTAGATGACCTAAAATAACAACAAATAAATACAAGTGCTATGTCTGTCTTAAAGCTGCAGCACAACCAATCAGAGCCAGGAGGAGGGCCTTAGCACTGTCAATCAACCTTGTCAAAGTGCTGCTAAAGGTGCTAATGGCGTAGAAACAACTGAGCTTTACAAGAAAACCGTTTATCCTCCATCATCGGTGGCAATACTAACTAGCAAATTGGCATTATTGACAGCCCGTAGACCCACCTCCTGGCTCTGATTGGTTGTTTCTAGTTAGCGCTGGGAGAAGACGGGGGAGTAGTTTCAATAAATATGTAAAAAAAAAAAGAACATTTTTTATAAAAGTTACATGCTGCAGATTTAAGAAATGGCAACATTTATTCCCATATAAAATGTGACCAGGTGTTTGTGCATTTCGAAGGTTTTGCAGGAACAGACCAGCTATGAAATTACAAAACATCTTTGAAAGAAATAAAGCTGGAACAAAACTGATCCCTGCAAAATGACAACAACCCTAAACAATCCAGTCAGATGAAATGGAAAGTCCTGGACTGAGTCACATGCCCAAATTGTGATCTCAGAGGGAAGTCATCTTTACAAGTAAAATACTAATAATGGTATGAGAAAATCTAATTTTCCACCGTTTTCTGTGTGATTTCAACATTTTTATGGTGAAAATCTCTAGATTTACACATTGGCTGATTAAAGGGGAAGTATTATGTCTTTTCCAAGCACATAGTACCATTACATAACACAATTAAGTAATTACGTTACCATCAGTTGTTATAAAAATCCTACATATATCAAACATTACTTAAATGCAATTTGACTTTGCAATATGACCTCTTGAAATTGGGCCTCTGTCTCTTTAGCAAACTCCTGGTCTTTCCGAAGCTCCGCCTTCAGGAAGTCATCGCAACAGCGTTTCTCCATTAAGCCTTTAACAACCTCTATCGGGAGCGTTGGGCTGAGGAATAGTTCCGATGATGAGCTCAGCAGATGCACACTTCCACCAGGTGTTTGCTAGTTGCTGGATGAACTGCAGGGTGAGGCAGTGACGAACTTTACTTCACCTCTGGCAACCCTGAGCAGGACTTTGTAGGTGTCAAACATGAACGGATGGTTTATCTCTAAGCCTCTTTACATAATCACGCTCATGTACGAGAAAATTGAAGGAAAGGCCTCAGCTGGGGTTTGAACTCAGGAATCTCCTTGCTGTGAGCCAGCTCCGCTAACCGTGCAGCCCGCTACTGCAACACTCAGCATGAATTAAAGTGTGAGCCAGCATCAGCAGTTCGGTATGTGTTCAGCGGGGTGGAACTCGAATGTTTACCTTCTATTAGTGCAGAGGGGCTGAGCATGCTTGGCCTTGATTTCAAATGTGGAGCTACACAGCGTTTAATCCAAAAGTAAATGGCTCGTGTTGATTTTCTTGGATCTGGCCAGCGCGTCTTGAGTAAGAGCTTCTGATTACCGTCAATACGTTTGGGATACGCTTTCCAAATTCTTCGCACAAAATGTAAGAACTTCCCGAGCAGATGAATGATCGCATGAGAAAAAAAAAACAAAAAACGGTTGGATAAGTCAATAGAGCTTGTAAACCAAGAGCCACTCTCGCCGGTTTTCCCTCCATCCCTAAAGCCTTGACGCTAATTGAAACATCCCGATCCGTCGCCGCCCTCTTCGCTCCATGGAAACTCGGTGACAACATCGCGCGCTGCATTCCTGCCCAGTTAAGTTCTTGGCTCCCGTTCCACCCCTGGTAAAACATTGCTTTAAATTAGTCATCTAGCTCTTTTGCCTGTGCAATTTGTGATAATAAAATGGGTTTTTTAGAGTTCGGTGGTAGCAATTTACATTTGCCTGATGGGTGCTTTGCTCCCACGTGACGCCGTCTCCAAGCCCGCTGTGCAAACAATAAAAGCGTGGCCCTTCTTCACCTTCCCCCTATCCTTCTGTTTATCTACGTGTCAAATTAACTTTCCTCTTTTGCATTGACCAATTTGCGATGAAGCGTGCTCCTTTCGCCTTCCGTCTGGATGATGTGTACCCTCCACAATATATCCAGTTGCTGGGGAAAAGCGATATCCAAACAAACAGAGCAAGGCTGACTGTTGACTCAGGATATTGCTGATGTTTTACACTTCCAACACAAGCCTCTGTCTGTCTGTCCCTCCAGTTTGAGGAAAGCTGTCCACATCCTGGCAACGGGACGACCCTTTTAACAGAGCAAGTCGTCACCTAAAAGAGACGGTGGCTTATCGTGACCACAAGGCCGCTCTTAGGAAGTGAAATATTGCGTTTGGCCAAAGCCTTTTGCTTTGGCATTGAGGACATTGCCATATTGCTCTGTCCTTCCAAATAATCCCCACCATCCTGCCCTGGTTAGGTTGCAACCACAGCGTCAAACATCATTAATGAGTGCTTGAACAATCAAAACTGGGAAAAGTGCATGATCACACTATGAGAAAGTAATGCACTGAAAAATGAATAAGCCACGAGGAGAGAAGAGGGGAAGGAGGAGGTGTATATGAGGACATCCTTCCTTGAACATGTTAGGATATGAAAACATGTTTATTACATTTTTGTTTGCACAAAATCATCCTTAGATAATAACATTCTTGTTTTAGGGCATCTTGTCACTTTAAATTCAAATAAGCTGCTGCTGGCCATGCTCCCCTCCCCCAGCTCAATGTTTACACTCGCATGTGAAGATGTCTTCCAACAGATGTGCAATTATACAACCATCCATCTTTGAAAAGCAAAAGTGGAGCCTCCTGCACAACCAGAAAGAACGCAGCAAGTGGTTTCTGGATGTTAAGTCAACAGCAAATCATTTGTCTTTGCCAGCAGCTGTTGTACAGGTGACCTAACGGGCTGGAGCTCGAGTTAGGTCAGGCTAACTGCAGGGTCTGTAATTAATTAATTGCATTTTAATCAAAAACAATACATCAACAACGTGTTGACGTATCGAATTCAATTCAAAAACTCTCTTTGCTGCTAAATTATTAAATAAATAGACATATGGGCTCAACACCAGATATATTTATTTTATTTAATCTGTGTTCTTCAGCCATGATGTTGGTGCAAAGTACTGTTATACCTATTCATGTGTCAGGTGTTTTGGGAACTCCAGCTCATTAATGGATCTTCTATAGAAATGCGGGACTGCAGACATTGACGTTAGCATTGGAGATGACTGTGCTGCTGCCACATGTTCAGCATTGACATGTTATTTTAGGTTTGTATAGTTCCAGTGACACTCTAGCTCTCTTTAGTACAACTTGAAGACAACAATAGTTTTTCCAGCGTAAAACAGAATCACTTTTTGAAGCAAAAATTAAGTCCCAGTGTGCCAAGAGAAGTGCCTTCAACGTCCATTCCTGTTGGCTGTGGATGTCACTTGTGCGTCAGATTTACAAGCAAACCAGAAACACAATACAGTCGTTAACTGAAATGAATGAAAACAGTAATTAGTGAGGAAAAACTGTAACTAACTAGAGCTATATTGTGCGTCTATAAAACTAACTAAAGCTTACTGAAATTAGAGTTAAAATACCTTTTTGTGCTTCTGAATCTTTTTGTTAGCCTCTTGAACTGATGTGAAATAGATTTTTTTTTTTTGCCCCACACCAGCAGTTTACATCAGTTGCTAACAAATTATAGCGCTCCACATTCCTCCGTTTATGCTAGGCCGCAAAATGGTGACAGTAATATTTAGGAAAGAAGCACCAGAGTCAGTTGGTTGTTCAACAATAATTGATTAATATTTTTTTTTAAAAATTTGCCTTCTGTTGAGTAATCGATGAACACATAATCACAATGCGTTGACTTTTTGTAATTCAGCACCTCAAAACAACATATATAAAAAAAATGTAAACTACTATTACAACTAGTAAAATCTAAATCTAAGCAATATTTAACTAATAATAATTGATAATTCAGCTCTAAAACCAGCTGAATTAGACCAAGAAAAAGTCACAATGAAATAAAATGAAACTATAACGAAACCCCCCCCCCAAAAAAAATCTATGATAACCTTTATTTAGGCTGTGACCTCACATCCTGTTGGCTTTTCCAAAAACACAGTGCAAGTTGCGTCGTCTTCTTATTCCCCCAGTTTTACCCAGAGATTCAGGAATGTCCTTGACCATGTTTAATTAGCGGTCGAGGAAGTCGTCAGTTTTGAACCTCGGTGATGAACGACTACAATAGACGTTGTCAAACTCCAGTGTTTGCTCTGGCTTCTGTTCCTGCAGGCACAAAAATTGAAAAGCTCTGGAGCAATGTACACACAGATGGCGAGCCGTGTCATTAAGTGCTACAATCAATTGGTAAATCTGCCGTTCTCCCGCTCAATGGGGCCCCCGTTAAAGGAATCACAGATGTCAGCCAGCTCCTTCTTTCTGGTCGTTTGAACATCTATCACTGTAACAGAAGCTGTCTATGTTTTCGGGGATAGATTTGCCTCTTTAAAAGTTTGCGAGGGAAAATAGGATGTGCCTTAATGATGCCTTTTTTTGTGTGTGTGTGTGAATTACCCTCTTTTACGAGATCGGGAAATAGCGAATGGAAACTCAAACATAAAACAGAAGCTCTTTAGTACGGCTCCCAAACCAAAACTCACACGGACTTAAACACACACACGCACATTTTGCCTAAGTGCTTGCTTGACCACAAACAGTAAACACATATGAGGAAAGAAATGCATGCAGCAGCGAAGAAACGCATTCCGCGTTAGAGGAGTTCACGTGAAATTAAGTGGGTTAAATCAACACAACCAACGCATATAAAACCGATTTAAGACAAAAAAAAAAAAGGTTCAACAGGGACAATGCTGAGTCCTCCATCCAGTACGGCGGGTGACAGGAAGAGCCCGGCATTTCAGAGAGGCTTTCCAGGCCACACTGACGTCGCTCAGGCTGCAGCAAGATGTGTAATGACCGATGTTTACCACCGCAAACTTTCCCCCCCCATCACCGACAGACTGAGTCTATAAGTAGCACTCAGCAACTGCCGTGCTTCCCCTTTAATGAGAAAAGAGATCAAGAAAGTCAAAGAGAGAGACCGAGAGAGACAGTGGGCGGGGGGACACTGTGTTACAACAACTGCACTTATGCTGAGCTCCCTCACTCCCCCAGTGGACACTGGTGCCAAACTGCCTGGCCCCGGTGGTGAGAGACCATGTGTCTGCGCGCCGGCGTGTGTGTGTGTGTTGGGCGGGGGGAAGAAGATGTAAAGGCAAGGCGTACCTCAGGGCTATTAGTCGAGTCCTCGTCTGCTTCAGAACATTAATTGGACACAGTAGCTGCAAGATCACAGCGGTCCCCACCAATTTGTAAAATGAGTAAATTGCCTGTCTTGTCAGTCTGGGCTGCTCTGTTTATAAGGGGGAAGATAATGTCTAACATATGAGCTGGAGAAGATGCTGGAGGAACTGACAATTACAGCCTGTCAGCTCAACTTCTATGGCATCAGTTGGTTAAATCTGTCAAATCTTTCAATCACACACAACTTAAACTTGAAAAAAAAAATTCTGGGGCTAAAAAATACCGTGTTTACAGTCATTATACAAAGCATAAAATTTACTTTGTTTACCTACTGCTCAGTAGTTAGAACCAAGCCAGTGATAGGGAGAGTTCTTAAAGAGTCAGTTTTTGCCGTAATCGCACAATTAATCAAGGGAACGTTTTTTCTCATTCACCTACTAAAATACTTGCAATAAAGATCTAACGTTAGTACTGGATCTGGATTTCTAAAAGTAGCCCTTTTAGAATGCTTTGGCTAGCCAAATTAAATGGTATAATAAGACTGTTATGGTGTAATCCGCATGATTAAATATTAAAAATGTTATGGTATTATCTCAAGACTTTTGATGAAAGTTGCCAACCACCTCAGGTATATTCCCCAACAACCAGATTTATTTACTTTTTATCTTCTGTACCTGTGTTTAGCTATCGTTTTTGTTGGATTGAGACATGGGAAGATGGAAAAGAACTCAACTACATACAGAGAATAAAAGAGACTGGTAGAAAAGTTAAATCCCAGAATGCACTGTGTTTACCAATTTTCATTCACAGCTCCCAATAGCTTCTTTGAATCTGTTCTTCCTTTTCATGAGAACAGACCAAGTTCGAGGTTGTGTCTGGGCAGAGAAAATAAAGTTAGATAAAATATTGTTCATTTTCTTGTGCTTGCTTTGTTTTGTGGCGCTACACTGCTTGAGAGCGAGCAGGCCACTAATCCTTAATTTATTTTATAGAGCTACCTGCATAAAATAAGACCGTATCGTCCCTAGAAACGGGCCAAATGTTGTTTTTTTATTTCAGCCGGTAAATTTAAGCTTTTTGCCAATGTTATGAAGGTAACCAATTAGTTCGGCTGTTTTCAACACAACTTATTCTCCTGAAATAACAATCAGCCATATCAGCATGCCAGAGCACCTAAGCACATTCATTTCAATGTTAATGGTGCCTGAAAGTATACATAGGACTTTAAGGGATTGATCAATAGCGCCATAGCACTAGTTTTCATTGTTGACAAGATGAGACGGAAATTCCAGTTGTGACATCATCAAGATCATTGATCGTTCGCCATATTGATGGTCCACAAACACTCTAAGTTGCCATCTTGATGGTACGTCACCCCAAACACTAAGAATCAGTTGTCCAAAAGGTTACTGATTTGTAATTCAGCAAATTATTTAATAAACATTACTTTACTAAATTTGGTTTTTATTTTCATTTTTGCATTGTCAACTTGTTGTTTTGACATATAAAAAGGGTTCTAAAAGTGCTCTTAACTCAGTCTTGAACTAATCTTAATTAGTTTAAAGCTAATTTTGGCCTCATTTCAAAGTTTTCAAAGCAAAACTTGCTTTTTCAACATACTTGCTCATGTGATGTAACTGCATTATTTTATTGGTGCTTCACAAAATGAACTTCAAGCCTCAGGATAGGTAGATTTTAGTGATTGGTGAACTATAACTTAGATTCTGAACCAGCTTGTTCTTGTCTGTTTGGTTGATCTGTTGCATGAAAACCTCAAATTAGTTTCTCCGCAAAAATAAAATGATCTCAAACTACGTTTTATAAAAATATGTGAATTTGCACATGACTTTTATACTCAAGTTCCCTTTTTTTTGTTCCCAAAGATAAGCTTTAAGTCTGTCTGTTGGGATCTGCTGCTTTCTGCATCCAAAAAACCCATAAAAAATCGAACGCCAAACCCAACGGGCACCGTAAACGTTTTCACAAACCAATTGACGCTTTCAGATTGTCTGCCTGCAACCCCGCCTTTCACTCCAAACAACGGCTGAAATGGAGAAGTGTTATACATATTACACTGAAATTTCCACAGTTAAAAAGACCATTCTTTGTTCTCCACGGCCTCAGCGCGGAGACAGATGAGTCAGTGCGTTGATAGCGACCGGCAGTCCTCTTCCGTGGAGCAGTCCATGCTTCCTCCCTGTCCGTCCCACACATGATCATCAGGCGTGCGGACGCCTCCCACCAGCCCTCATTTCCCCAGCACAGTGGAACACTCCTTTTGGCTCTGGTAATGTGCGGTGAGTGTTCCTGATTCTCCACTTCAGTGGCCAGGAAGGCTTCCTGGAGCGCAGCCGCCCGCAAACATTTGTGAATCATCAGTGAGTTTTAGTTATTGCCTTTGTTCTTCGCGGCACAAGCCGAGAGGGTCCAGTAAAACGTGAATGACGTACTGCTGCTCTCAAAGTGTTCAAGCCAAACTCAAGCTACTAACCACCGGCCTCCAGCTGCCCCTCCCACCCCCCACCAAAAGAAAGAAAAAATCCTCCTTGGACCTCTCGTTCCTTGTGGCCAGCTCTCATGCCACACCCTCCCTCAGCAAAACAAACAAGAACTTAGTCCCACATATCCTCTTACAAAAAAAAACCTCAATGGGCCAGAGAAAAAAGGAGGATCTATTTGATTTCAAGTTTTCACAAGAACAAATCGCAGCTCCATGTCCCTTCGGCTGGGTTTTGCAAATCTCGTTACTCATTCCTCGGCGGCCCCAGCTTCCTTTTTTGCATCCATCATCACCACCTCTGGTTTAGTGTGAGTTTCCTTACCTCCCCGATTGGTAAATAAAGCCTTGTGCCTTCGGAGCTAAACAGACCTCATATCTGTGAGTGTGTGTGAGTGCCCCGGAGTGTGTTTTCCAGTGAAAGGGTCATTTGGTGTGCGTTGCATCAACGCCATGTGTGGCATGGTTATGGTAGAGCGCAGGGCAGCCGGCAGAGGTCTATCCATCAGTCACTGTCATTGTGGTTCAAATTAAAATGACAAATGGAGAGTGAAAGCCTACTCCCACTGTCCGGACAGAATGTAAGTTCAGCTCCAAGCAGCATTGTCAACACTGTTTTGTGCTACAGAAAGATTTAGGATGCATTCACACCAGCCCTGTTTAGTCTACTTTAATCAAACCACTATACTCGAACGAGTTCATTTACCTAAAAAGTCCAGTTTGTTTGGAGAGGTGTGAAAGCTCAATCGATCTGTAATGTGAACCAAACACCCAAACTCTAGGTAAAAACCCAGGTCTCAGTTCAGTTGAGATGAACTCTGGTGCGGTTTGGATGCATAATGTGAACACCAAGTGGACCGGAGACCGCTCCAAAAGCAGGACGCAGACTATAGCACAGGGCATTCTGGGTAAACAGAACCGAAGCAAACGTGCGAGCCAAATGCTAGCGGGAGAAGTTGCTTGTGGTTTTTTACTAAAGACAAAGAAATCCTCCAACCGCTAAAATCTGACGCCACTCCATTTTTATTTACGTTTTGTGAAGACTGATGGTGGGCTCTGTCTTCTGCAGAGATTTTCGTGTTGTTTCCCTTGGTGGTTCTTGCCACAGCGTCACCACAGGTGAAGAGGGGGCCATGTTTTTCAGTTCGTTAGGAACGTTAACACACCACAGTGTGAAAGAGAAACGATCCAGCTGAAAATGGAACAAATGTTTGAACAGTTCTGGTCCCAAATTGAACCAAGTTAACGTACTATTTTAATTGTTTTGTGTTTTGTTAGAAGTTGAACTTCAACTGTCCTAGGTGCAGCATAATTCCATAAACCACAACTTACCTGGTTCACTGTGTCAAGGCCTCACATTTGACACAAAATGATGGTTTGAGTCAACAAATCATTTGATTTCCCCCTTATGCTTTGCTCTTAGACACAGAACTTAGTTGACAGCTGCTCTTTACAGACTCTTCTCTCTTTACCTCTCCCTGCCACTCTCATGTAGGTCCCTCTGTTTGGAGAAGGAAACACACTTCCGGCCGCTCTGGGTCAAGCTATGGGATGAAGGAAACTGATTTTTCCTTGTTTTCCTTCTTTTTCAGAATGGGCCTTAAGAGAACCCTAAGAGAGCTATGTGGCAAGAACGAATTACCTCTTATATGTTTCCATTTAAAAAAAAAAAGAAAACAAAAAGTAAGCTGGTCAAAAGGCTTATGAATGGTAAAGGTGCACGCGGAGCTTAAGTGGGCTTGACATGATCCATTTACATCTGCTGTGGGAAAATGTCTCATATTCGAAACGGTTACCACAGAAAATCAAGCTGCTGCAGGAGACGTAATTTAAGTTGTCAGTACCGAATGAACGGAAAACGCTTTTAAAGGGCCAGTGTTATGTAAAACCAATTTCTTTTTTTTTTTAGCTTTACATGATGTTAGAATGTTTACCTGGAGTGTTGCCTTGATTCTTTCAGATGCTCCCATTCTGCTCCTTCAGACTAGCCAGTTGTAATTAGCAAACACCTGGCTTTTTATAAAAGCTACTTCTCAGCGAAATGCTAGTATAAATTTTGTAATAGAGGAGTGAAGTTGTGATGACTTCCTGAAGGCTGTTTCAGAGAGAGCAGGAGATTCTTAAAGAGACAGACACCCAATTTAAAGTTGTCATATGACAAAGACAAATTTCTGTTTAGTCATATTTTGTCACCTACCTAAAATAATAACTTATTTTTTGGCAAAAATGTTTTTTTCTTTTTTGTCAAAATAATCTTTTGACATTAACTTTACAATTGCAAAGCTAAACGTTATTTCAGAAAGTTGACATCTTTATAAATAAAGCATTTTTTAAACAACTGAAGTTACAATAGTTACTTTATTATGCTATTAAATCAGATTTAATTTTAATCTGCGCATTGTGAGTCCAAATTGCGACAGTAGATTTTGTTTTCGTGCATCCAATTCTTGCCAGCTTTCACACAAACGCACCCAATTAAATGGAAAACCTTCCAGCTGGTAACTGTATTTAGCTTTGGATCGCAGTGCTCTCTGCTACACCGTTAGCTCGCAAGAATGGAAGAGGAGTTTTGCTAACAGTTGATTGTGATTGAATGAGGGTTCCGCAACATGATGTAAGAGCTATTTTTGTCTCCATGTACTTCTCCGTGGGAACTTAAAAAAAAAAAAAAAAGAAAAAAAAAAAAAAAGTTGAAGTTCAAACATTCTTAGTTGGAGTAAATAACCTGCCATGTAGCTCCGTGAGAAGCCTCAGGCAGGGCCGCACTCATCCCCAGCCTGGGTAAAGACACACCTTTGTCTCATTCCTGAATGCCAGACAATAGGCAGGGTTATTATGTCAATTTCACTCCCCGCTCTCATCTCCTCCTCTCTCCCCGCCGATTTGACACACACACTTAGACACGTCTCCACGCTAACTTCACAGAGGTCCCACAGCCATAATTGTGTTCTCCAGAAAGGAGAGGGATTTTTCTTTTCTTTTTTTTTTTTTGTTGTTGTTCTTTCTCTGCGCCACAAAAAAACGTCCCATCATTCAGATTTCAAATCAAACATGGCAAACAAAACGGGCGTCTTTGTGAGTTAGCCTGTGTGTGGCTGAGGAGGGTGGGAAGAGGACTGTTCATGTAGCTGAGCTTCACACTGTTTTTAATGAACAAGATGCGTTCTTTTAAACTGAAATTTCCTGTTGCAGAACCTGACACATGTATGTGTTTTAACTGTTTACGCGCATTTTATTAACAAGGGGAAAAGATTTATGGAGACAGCTGAAGCGATATGTAGAACTTCTATTGTTCTTGTTTTTACAAATAGGTTTTACAAATCCAAACTTTATTATAGACAATCTGTTATCAATGTGTAATAATTCGATCAAGGTTTTATTTCACTTTTTGCGCAATCCAGGATTGTTTCAGTGCTGATAAAATCTGGACAAGTGTACATTTTGTGTTTTCATATATTAAACTTAGATTTCATTAAATCTCTGTTCAGTATAGAAATGTTATAGATTTTAAACTAGAGATGATCAAATGTTGTCCAGGTTCCGTCAGAAAACTGTAAAATTGCACCTTATTTTAATAATACATTAAATCTTGATAAATTGTACAGCTACATTTGCTTAATGGGCTTACAATAGCTGAGTTTCCATTACAAAGGTGCACAAATCTTTGTCTATATTCTGCTAATGCCAATTGCAAAATTGCAATTTTGCAATTGTGGTGTTTTTATTAAATAAGGAATAAAGTCACACATAAATAAATCATTAAAAAAATCATGGCAGTGACAGATGTAAACAGATACATGAGATATATTCATAATTTAGCCACGGCGCTAGTGCTTATTATCTATCAGCCAATCAGAGAAGTCAGCATCAGTCGTTGGGGCAACAAGCCCCGCCTACTTGGGAGCGGCTACATCTGCAGCGTTTTGGGGAAATTCTAGTCAACAATTTTACAGAAGAGCTATGGATTTAATATGAATGACACAACTTTTCATTAACAGTGATGTTGTGAGAGCTCTGGTGGTTGTCCATAAAAAACTAAAACAAACTACCACCAACAAAGAATACTACTTCCTGTCCACTTTTTCAACGTTTCTGCCAGTAGTACTATACAGCTGTTGATTACGTGACTCGTTTCTTGTGAAAAAAGTGAAATTACAAATTTATCTTTGTAATTTCAACTTGCGTAGTTTTTTTGGGTAACGAAAGCGCGGCGACTGTTGGACATGTGGTGGCCTTGCAGTCTTTCCAGGACGTCTCGGACTCACAGCTATTGATTCCCGGGGTGAAGTCATACCCATGCAGTAGGCGTAAACAGGTAAAGACGATGACCTTTCAGAATTGTGCGACATGGAAAACAGCAGAGCAAAAAAATAAATAAATAAAAAAAATCTCTACTTACTATAAATCTACTTTCAGCCCTCTCTCGCTTTCTTACTCCGTTTCTATGACTCTGCCTTCTCTTCCTCTGACATGCAGCCCCTCTCCTGGCAGCGTTGGAAAATGTCAGCCCCATAGACTGGCAGAGGATGAAGGGTGGCAGGAGAAGGAAGTTTGTTTGGAGGGAGGAAGGTGGAGGTACAGGCGGAAGAAGCATGTTTATGAGGTTTGCAGACACCATATTTGTCTTGAGTTCTACTTTTTGAACAGGTTCAGTCACAGTTCATGAAACAGAGAGCTTCCATTTAACCGACCTGGCCTCAAACACACAGCACTACTGGGAGGGAGACGAGGAGTGCCTGAGTGAATTTGCCTCACAGGTCTTCCTGTCATTGTGCTACTGAATTACTTTTTTTTTTTCCTTGGCACAAATTTTAGTTTTTCAAAAAGCTCATTCTGGATTGCGCGACTCGATGAATGTTGGTGCGGTTTGGGTAATTTTATCTTTTAGGCCACAAACTCTCCCAGACAATATCCGTCTTCTGCTTTCCTACATGAAATATTTGACAAATTTCCCTCAACTGATGAAATTTGCTGCTTTATGCCTTTTAATTAAAGACTGGGCATTAAAGCAAAGGTTACCGCAGGGTTAGCCAGTGTGGCGCTGCAGCTTATTATCCATCATGGGAGGCTCGGTCGCCGGACGGAGCTGGCATCATGTGATTGAAAAAGACGGACCAGTGTTGTGTAAGTGGATATAGAGAGTGTTAGAGAAACAAAGAGACATAGTAACAGAGAGTTGGTAGGAAGGGAAGGAGAGGGGGGTGTGTGGGTAGGAGGGGGGCACTGCCTGGGTTTACAACCAGGGGCGGGCAAAGGGGAGCAGGGGTAGGCGGCTGGAGAGACATGGATCAGAGGCACTGTCGCCTTCGGACAACAATGCACTGTTTCCCCTGTAATCCTGTGATTCATCTGGCTCAATGGAAGACACTCGATAGCAGATGATAATGAAACTTCAACCCCAGACAGCCTGGCTGCCAAGAGCTTTTCCTCACCAGGCCAACAGCTACTTAATGCTTGCTGTCTGACCAGAGTCCTCACCTTTCTTCACCAACGCGGACAGTCCTGGCCCAGCCATGAGCTCATTCAGTCCTGAGGGGGGGTGACTTTGAAAATCAACGGGTGCTACCCATTTTCACAATTGCGTTTGACGTAGTTTATAATTTATGCTAGCTGGTACGAGCTCAGCGGATTGGTTTACAAAGACGGTGTTTAATCTGCAGACACGGCGCAATGTGACGGAGCACGCAGAATCCCAAGAAACTGTTCGCCGACGATGACCTGCTGTGGGATGGCGAGTCAAAGAAATGTGTTTTTGCCCTCCAGCGTTGTGCACATGTGCAAAATTTCCAGATGTAAATAATAACATGCAAATTGTGTATAGCTAGCGGACGTTGTTTTAAAATGACATCCACAGGTAAACTAAACCCAGCAAGGCTGACTACAGAGTAAAAGAGTAGGCTAGAACTCATAACACAAATTTGAACAAAACAAGTCGTATATAGAGCCAGGTGGACAATGATGGAACAATTTCATTTTTGAGGATTTGCACTTTGTTTTTGTGGTATTTTTAATAACTTAATATTTTTACTCCACTACATTTTAATGCTAAAAATCATACTTTTCATTCCAGTACATTTCTTTAAAGGCTTTTGTTCCTTCCATTGTCAGTGTTTGTGTAGTCCGCACCACACTACACCTCTACAGTAGGTGGCGATATGCCGCTTTAAACCAGCTGTGAGGAGAAGAAGAAGAATCACCTTTTACCCCACTAGTGATGCCCTGTAGGAAGTGACGTAACTAAAGCATGGATGAAACCTTAAAGTGTCTTTGTGCATTTAGAAAACCTAGAAAAATATAAGACGAATGCATTATTATTGACAATCTGTTCAATTTAGCAGAAAATTTTCCCAAATATTTAACTACGCTAAAAAACACTTCGGAATTTCAAGTACTTTTAATGTATTTTTGAAAGCTGCTTTTGCTTTTACTTTTACAGGACCATTATTTGACCAGTAGGATCAGTACTTTACTCAAGTCATGAGTACTTTATCCACCATTTTAAAGTTTCAAGTTTTAAAGTTTTTTTCACCAGGAAACAAGTAGAAATGAAGAAGAATGTGGAAAACTAACACTTGTTCTGGGTGAGGATTAGTATTTTTTTCCTCTCTTGGAGAGCTCCATCATAAATTAGCAGTGATGTGTGGTGTGGGAGCTTTCTTTTAATCATGGAAAATCTATCAAAATGGAACTTTGTTGTGTTTGTTTGTTTGTTTGTTTTACCACAATGCTTGCTTAATGCTTGTTTATGTGGAATTTCTGGAAGACAGCGTGGCCAGGAGAGACGGTGGGAGCGATTTTGTTTAAACAGTGCAAAGATATCCAACGCACTAATTCCAATAGTTTTCTGTACAAAAATCAAATAATGTAATTCTGCCCATGTGTGCCTGCAAGTGTGGCGCATTGAGGTCGGTCCCAGCCAGGAAGGTGAGTTATAAGGACCCTGATTTGCTTGATCAAGTGAAAATACCAGGATGTAATGAGGACCAGCTCACTTCAATATTGGCAGTCCGTATTCAAGTGCATCGGGAAATTTTTGTCACAACCTGTTTAATTAGTTGACGGTTTATGGTTTTCATAAACCCAACAAAAACCACATTATAAAGTCTGGACTGTCTCTTTGCCATTAAAATCCAATGAGAAAATGTCTGGAGTCTTAACAGTTACCAGTGGTTTACTGAAGACAAAAAGCATTCAGTACATGTAAATCTTGGTTTTGATAATTTACAACTGTATTCTTTGAAGTTGTTTTCAAGAACAAAACACTTGTGACGACCCATGCCTCTTTGTGTTTTGCTTGTTGCTGGGTTTTTGGGCCGTACAAATTTGTCAGGAATGGTGTTCCGTATCCTTCACATTGAGACCTTTGTTTTTTTTTTTTTTTTTTTTATTGTTTTTTTTCTTTGTGCATTAATTTAGTTTCAGATTGTTTTGTGTCCTGTTTATTTCCCTCTGTGCCACTCACTGAGATACTCTTCTTCTTCTGAGTGATGCCATGCAGTCGCCGCCTCAGTTGGAAGCCAGACTGTTTCTGTTTCTGCCTGCCAGAACCGGTCCTGTTGGTTCATTGTTTTTGGTCAGATACTCTACGGTTCCTCTCTTGTCTGTTCTTTGTTTTGTATGTTTTTTCTTTTTTAAATAAATCTTCACCTTTGCTTCAACTCCCCTTATCTTGTATGCTGGAGTCTTTACACCACTAGAACATGACATTTTTTTTTTTACCATCTCAGGGTTTCCCCCAGAAAACTTGCTAAGCCCGGTGGGCCGAGGCGGTCCACCGTGTTTTTGAATTAAAAGTTGTTAAGTAGACAGGAAATGTGAAAATATTGCTGGGTAATTATGTGTTACGGGAAAATGCCAGTGAAACAATATCTAAACCCCCAGCTAGTCTTAAAAACAACAAATCAAAAAAATTCTATCAAATTGAATATCAATTATTTGCACTTCTGTTTAATCCAAATTAAGTCAGCGGCTCCATAAGGCCCCCAGGGCTTCAGGGGCCCATAAATGCTAATATTTTAACACAGACCACAGATACATAAATGCAACATTTATTTATTGACACGATCAACGCTGCTGGATTTGTTTTAGTGGTTTCAGCATGCATAAATTGAGCAATTTTAAATTGTTTAACACTTATATGTAAAATTTTAAGGAGCTGGCAAGTTTACTTTGTAAAAGTTCAAAGAACAATATTCATTTTGTTTTGTTGCCATAGCATAGCTTCTAGTGCAAATGCCTTAATGCACTTGGAATAAGACAAAACTAAATTGTCACTTTTCAGAAAGAAATAGGAGCTTGTTTTAAGCCAATAATTTCATAATATAGATGAAAATGTTCTTGTTCTGCTTCACGTTATTTCACTTATAACAAAGGAAAAATGTGTTGTTTAAAGTGAAACAATCTGCCAATAGAACTTGCACTTTTTCATCAACATTAATCAATTATGTACTTAAAACAAACTTTTATATGTATTGCCGAAAAGTTACTTGTCAGCTGGTTTTGTATTATTTCAAGTGTACTAAGATATTTGCAATAGAAATTAGACCAAAATGACTTGGTTAGATTTTGTGTTTTTGACAGGGCATTCAGAAAACACAAATTTGACTCCATGTCAAACATCCTTCAGGCCAAAATCTTCACTTTTTAAAGCTGTATCTTTTTACATCTCTATTCTTTTCTGTTGTTATTTTTATATAATATAACGTGGCTTCTCATTATAAAGTGACCTTAGGTGTTTTGAAAGGTGTCAATAAAATTGTGTATTATTATTATTATTATTGCATTTTAACGTTTCGACTACAGGAGTCGTAGCTTTAGGACGAAAGTTAAAATTATAGAAGGATTTCAAATAAAGTGCGGTGCGTTTGGCAGACATTTCCATCCATAAAGCTTTGTGATCCGCAGATTTAGTGCTGGATCTAGTCCTTAATCAAAGCGTGCGATTGTAAAAACTCTGAGAGCAAACAGATTCCTGCATGATTTGCTCCTGTACGGCTCCAACGCTCGGCCTCAGGTAAGCTCGTAAAGTTTGCCTTAGCACAAAATAAAAGCGAGGCAAATTATGAAAACGGCAGCTCAAGGTAGTTAATACAACATGCGTGGGGTTTCCTGCTGTGTAGTCATCAGTTCTTTAACCTCAGCAGGGGGAAAAACAGGCGAGCACAGCGAGCGGTCGGCTCCCCCGGCTCTGTGTGTGGCGGCGTCCGAGTTCGGCTGCATTCATCATGGAAGGGCCGCAAAGATTTTTAACAGAGCCCCATTTTTTTTTTTTTTTTTCCACGGTCAGAGAGTGTTCCACTCCAATCAAAGCCGCTGGAAGGGAAGTAAAAGTCTGTGTTTTTTTTTTTTTTTCTTTACGTCCTTTAGGGAAAATCCATTGTTTCCCTCTGGTGCCTGGTGGTTCGTAAAACCCGCATGCTTTTATGTGCACTTTCACCTAACTGCTATAGAAACACACATAGGAGACATATGCATCCACTCTGAGCGCATACTGTACATGCAGCACGCATTCAGGCAAAGATTTACACACACAGAGCAAAGTGCAGCCTTGCATGCTGTGTGGTTGCGTGTGTGGGTGTGTGTGTCTGCATGTGAATGTGTGTTTATAATTTGACCTGAGCTTCTCTAGGTTAGGCCTGAAGCTGCGCATGATTATTTCCCCTGTGATATTCAAAAGGGCAGCATCAGTTCCTGCATCCTGAGAGTGAAATCCTTGTCCACATTAAAGCCTGATGACATAAATCAAAAGTGATAGAATTTACAGTATTTTGCTATAATATGCCTGGAAAATACGTAACAACGCCACTTTAAAGTATAAGTTTTATTTTATTTCTTGCCACAACAGTCAAACAAGATGAACATTGAAGAGCTTCGCCACCAAATCTATGGAAGATGAAGGTATGGCTATTATTATTATTATTACTATTATTGGACCATTTTCTAGTGCAAATATCTTTGCACAACTAAAATAAGATAAAACTAAGTTACAAGTCTCTTTTCGTCAAGTTATAGGTGCTTGTTTAGAGTCAGTGATTCCTTAGTACTGATTATGAACAGTACTAGTTCCTTTAGCAGATTATTTCTTTTCTAACATGGGATAAATGTGTTGTCATAAGTAAAATAACCCGCCAATAGTACTAGTAATTTTCCTTCGTCAATACCAAAGAATTATTGATTTGAAACAAACTTTTATATCTTGCGGAAAAGTTACTTGTAATTTAGTTTTGTCTCATTTCAGGCGCACTAGAAACTAGACCAAAACGACTTGGTAACATCTTGTGCTTTTGCAGTGTTTAGCTTTATTTTCTCTTGTAAGAAACAATTTCATGCGAGCTTTACTTAGAAGACTGCAGTTCCAGATGTCCCAAGCCTAATTCATACAACAGATCATAAAACAAAAAAAAAAAAAATTGAGTAAAGAAAATGAACTGATGTGCTATAAGACATGAAAGTTACAGTGGCACAACCAAGACCGAGCAAAACCCAGGCAAATATAACCAACCCTTCGATCTCGTTGGTTGTTCACTTCATTCTGCAAACTTTTTCAGTGTCCTCTTTTTTGGTCTCCCCCAACCCCTTAATTCCAATCCGCAAAGTTGGCAGCCGCGCCTGGCAGTTCCTGGAGTTGCCAATCCAAGTCCCGGCT
Organism: Girardinus metallicus; assembly: GCA_903067095.1. NCBI lineage: Eukaryota > Metazoa > Chordata > Actinopteri > Cyprinodontiformes > Poeciliidae > Girardinus > Girardinus metallicus. The sequence goes on from CAEGAE010047277.1 coordinate 52,812, forward strand.
GCGACAGGAATGTTGACAGAGGTTGTACTTAGGACACAGCCCTGAAGAACGCTGGAGGCTGAAAGGCTAGCAGGAGCTGTGGCTAATTCTTACAGACCTCAGTGCGGTCAGATCTGGACACTGGGTCGTCATTTGATTTTATTCTGGGTGACTTGGGTTAGAAAACAGGAGGAGGGGAAGGAGGTGGTTGAGATTAGCTAAATTTAAATCCAGCAATAGCACTCTGTGTTTGCCCAGAGTATTTTTCTGGCCAGTCAGTAAAAATCATCTTCTTTCTGAAGAATAACTGTCTGCTTCGCCCCTCTGAGGGCAAGGAACAGATATATGGAGGGAAGGATGTCGGGGTTGAAAGAAAGACCTGTTTATGGCGGTAAACAGGAAAAGGGCCGTTCTCTCCAAGTCACACTCCAGTCCCACCCGAAACGCTCCGGGAGACTTCCTGCGTCCGGTCGGCCAAGAAACGGGCCGAGACAACGGTGGCAGGACTGGAGGGAAAGGAACGAGACTCTGCAGGCGCTGCCAGCTGTTGCCGCCAGCAACACTAGCAGGACTGTCCCGCTCGTTGCCGCGTTGGTCTCCAGCTTCCTGAGCCAGGCCTGCTGCCTGCTGCCAAATTTCCACCTCGGTCACAAAGACCTATGACCTCAAGCTGGCACGCAAACATACGTCCATTTTCTTCGTTCCGTTCAAGTACAAGTACAGCTATGGAAAACTAGAAAATTGTTAAAAAAAAAAAAAAAGTGTCCAGTGCAGACATGTAAATGAATGAATTTTAAAACGCTGAAATGCTCTCTGTGAAGGGCTGCTCTGCAGACATGAGGCGGACATTGGGCTTGTAAACTCTGACACATGATGTGTGATTCGGTTGCTGAAATGTGGCCTCAGTTTGAATTGTACGTGCTGGAAGCGACATGTTGGACGCCTGTAGGATTGGCATCTCAGTCCGAGGTGTGGGTCAGCATTTCAATGTGAAACGTGAAATGGGCCATAGTGGCAGTTATGGGGATGATTCAGTCTTGCCAAACACAGCTATTCTGGGACGGCTTACAATGCTCTCTAACCTTAAATTATTTTATTTAAAATGTCTCTTTAGATATACTAATGTTTAGCTTCTTCTAATGAATCATTACATGTAGCTGAAATTAGCTTGCAGCTTCCTTTCCAGTGCTGTAAGGGTCTGCATGTTGGTGTAGTTTTAGTCCTTTAATCAGACAATAGAAGACCGACTTTGCAATTGTCTTTATGTGACTCAGAAGGTTCAGATCTGAGTTTATCCCTAAACTCAGATTTCATGTCTGATTCCTACTTTCTGTCTGTCATAACTGGAGCTGCGCACTGACTGGCTTTGCGTCGTTCCTCTTTATGCCCAAAAGACAATAACTTGAAATCAGCTTTCCACTTCGTTAATCACACATAAGAGAAGTGCAATGGCTGGATATTGTTGGATTCAAAGGTGTGAAAACAAAGGCAATAAAAAGGTAAAGAGAAGTCTTTATTAGGGAGGGTGAGGAAACTTTGCTACTAAGTAGGGAGCGTCCAAGAGTGTGGCCAGCTGATATCCAGAGAAAACAATTGCAAGTTACCTAATACAGTGTCCTTAATGCTGGTTACCGGCGTCCTATCAAGATGGCGCATCTTGTGGGAACTGTCTATAGTTCAGAGCTGATCTACAGAGCTCTGTTTCTCTCCTAGATGAATCAACTAAAAAAAACAACAACAAAAAAAAACTCTAGTGCTCTTTATTTCTTCCTGAACATCAGCAGCTCTGTCCTCTCAAACCCAGAGTCACACGCTGCATTGGTTTATCTGTCAGAGTTCCTTAAAAAGAGCTTTCACTTTACAAAGCCCTGATATGCTCAACTCTGTGAACTCTTTCACGATGTTTCATTTCATTTTGATGGACTGCAGCAGCAAATTGTGTCCAATGATATGTAGTTGCCTTACAAAGCACAATTAAATAAAGCACAACTACGTTTGTAAGGAGAAAAGTAACAGCTGTCCAGTTAGAAACACCCGGTATATGTTAGTGCCTGAGCATGAACTTAAAGGGGCGGCTGTTCTTATCTAGTTTTTGTTGTCAGGGATGGGAGGGGAGCGAGGGGGTCGTTGTGTATGGAGATAAAGGCTCTCCGCAGTAAAGTGTTAGTGACAATCCACAGAGCGACAGCAGTAGCAACATGCACCCAACTTCCTCTGCCGCTCCGCCTCCATCACCCAGAACTCCTCCAAACTCCATCTATCGGCTTTCCTTCGCCTGCTAATCTTGTCTTCTTCTTTTGATCTTTAGTTCTGGGTACTCTGCCGCTTCAGCTTCGGTGTATCTTCAATATCAGTAGTCGGGCCTCGACCACGATGTAGGAAGACTGATGAGTTCACCTAAACGTTCTACGACAAGTTGTAGTCCCAACGCTGAAGCAGGTCCGTTGAGGTGTTTTCCTGGATGTTTTCCAGATTATGAGTCATTCCCAAAGTGTTCCCTCAGAAACAAATCACCAAGGAAAATTCTGAAAGGACACATCACTTGAGGAAAAACTTTTTTTCAAAGCTGAACTTTGTTTATAAAGAAGCTCAAGCTTTGGTTAGAAGCAAACCAGTTATGTACCCATTCATGTCACCAGACCCTTATAACTGAGGGTCTGGTGACCTGTTTTCATACTGTTTCTGTGTGCTGGTTAGTTATTTCTTGTGTAAATCAATCAACCAATCAATCGGTCAAGTGTATTTGTAAAGCACATTTTAGCAACAAGGCTGTTCAAAGTTCTTTACAAAAATGCAGAGCTCACTTGTCTTTGGACAAAGGAAGAAACTTAGCGATTGTGCTAAATGCTGCATATTTACACTGCCATGAACTGTGGTAATGTTGATGAATGTGCTCTGTCCTAATCAAATAAATTACATTTAAATTCACATTTTGTCAGATTGTATCATCACAGTGTATTTTATTGGGATTTTATATGACAAACCAACTCAAAATAACACATTGTTATGAAGCAGACAGAAACCTATACATGATTTCTTTATTTTATTTTTAATTTTTTCATAAAGCACGCCATGTGTATATGTTCAGGCTGCTATAACAAATAGCTTTAAGTAAAATCCAGAGCAAGCAGCTGCATTCAGAGGTCACCTAATCCATAAACAGGGTTTTTCTGAGTGTAATTTAATAGTAGCATAAATCCATGCGTCTTGTAGAGGGCTTTTCTAAGAGAACATCAGAGATCAAACAGCAACATGAAAACTTTGATATATTTTGCTTTTCGTCGTTTTATCTGTAAAATCCCATAAAAATAACACAACATAGGCAAATGTGGAGGTTCTTTCTGGTCTTTTCCTCAGTATCTGACTGGATTGAGCCCCTCCCACCTTCCTCAAGTCTAACAAAATTGGTCTCAAACGTGTGCTGCGTCTGTGCAGCAAAAATTGCTGTTTGTACCTCTATCATTTTTGAAGATATTCATAAATGTTTCCAGAGGTCGTGACAGGTCAGCCTGCCCTCCAACCTTCTTCAAGTCAGACAAAATCTGTGCCAATCAACTCGCCTGCGTTTGTGCTGCAGAAATGTTCATTTGTGCCGCATTTGCTTTGAAGACGTTCATTAATGTTTAAAGGTCAAAAGGTCAACCAGCCTCGCCTCGCCCCGCCTCACATTGCCCAAATGTAGCAAAACTGGTGTCAAACGTTTGTGCAGCAAAATCTTTTGTTTGTGCTGCTGTCATTTCAAAGACATTCGTAAAAGTTTCCAGAGGTCATCGGAGGTCAACCGCCCACGACCCCCACACTCACATTTTCAAAGTCGAAGAACTTTTGTGTCAAACAACTCAGCTATGTTTGTGCAGCAACATTTTCACTTGTGCTGCTTTTGCTTTGAAGATATTGATGGTGACCTCTGATGACCTCTACAAACCTTTTTGTCAATATCTTTAAATAAATAAACGTCTTTAAGGGCACAAATAAAAACTTTTACTGCACTAACATTTGATACCAATTTTGTTAGATTTGAAGAAAGTGGGGGGGAAGGCGGGGCAACTTCCAGCAGCTGCCATATTGTCAACTCAGAGATACTTTATTAAGGAAAAAATTTTTTATTTTTAACGGATTTGTCACATGAAGAAAAACATTCCTGTGGAAAGGAGACTGTAAATCTGATATGTCTTGGACGTACATTTGATGCAGCACCTCATGAAACAGCTGCTGTGGCTTCGGAGCCAAAAGAATGATGAACTTAAAGCGGAGCAGAAAGAGAGAGACAGAGAGAGAGAGAGAGAGAGAGAGAGAATCCTCCTGCAGCATCGCCTCATCATGGCAGAGTGGGCCTTGGGCTCTGCAAAAATGCCAAACGGAGATGATAGGCCACAGTAAAACCAGTCTGCAGCATCTAATTTAGGAGCTGAGCATGGCTCACCAAATACCAAAGGGGGAAAACAAGAATGGCTGCCCGGCCTGACATGGAAACCGTCTGAGGAGGAGAGTCGGAGCCAGTTAAAGCGAAGATGAAAATAATTGACTTCGCCTAGCCGTTGCGCGGCTATGATTAGTGTTTGTGCCGCAGCTGTGAAAGTGCCTGAACGGCACTGAGGCTTCCTGTTAGTGCTGACGCTGGAGGCGTCACGCTGAGGTGGGGGGCCACCGGGACTCTGAGGCCCCCGTCAGAGAACACGGGTGGAAGTCTGTCCAGTCCCTGCGCGATGCTCCTTCGCTTCCTGTTTCCATCGCTCTGGGTTGCTCGGAGACATCTGGGGAACACATTCAGCTGAGTCCAGCTGCCACCAAGCAAACCGCACAGTAAGCGCTAACATGCGCACCAGAGGCAGAGGAAGATGCTGAAGCGTTTGTTTTGTTGGGCTTGTGTTAGCATAGCAAGCATGCTCAGTTTTCTCTTCCCTTCCTCTCTTCTACTTTCTGCTTTAAAGAATAAAATCCAACTGACTGCTGAGTGAGTCGAGTTCAGAAAGGCGGGACAAGATGTTAGATGAGTTAAAGGGGCAATATTGTGTGTTTTCTGGGTGCATAGTGCTAATTTATAGCCCAATCAAATAACTATGGTCCCTTCAGTTGTCATAAAATGTTTTATATATGACGCCTTACTTAAAATAAATTTAATTTGTTACTAATACCTCTGTCTCTTTAAAAACTCTTTGTGAAACTCCGCCTACAGGAAGTCATCACAACATGGCTCCTCTATTAACTCTTCAACAACATTTCTTACAAGCGTTTCACTGAGAAGTAGCTCGTATAATGAGCTCAGCAGCTCCACCAGGTGTTTGCTAACTGCTGCTGGCTAGTCGGAAGGAGTTGAGTGAGGGGGTTATGTGGGAGGGCTGATCTGTGAGGCAGAAGCTTGAAAACTGCAGCTCTGAGGAGGAGCTGAGTCCTTGAAGGCGGGGCTAGTTCCATCCAGACAGTTTGCACAGCTGAATGGTTGCCATGGGAGATTAAAGGATTTCTCAAGCATATGAAAGAATCAAGGCAGCACTCCAAGTATGACGGAGTAACATAACATGATGTAAAGCTCAAAACACGTTGACTTTTCCTGATACTTCCCCTTTAAAAGATTTAGAAAAACAGGGAACAGATTCAGTAGGATTACTGACGTGTGTTGAATAAAAAAATTCACATCAGTTCGAAAGGCTAAGAAATAGATTCATAAACACAAAATGAAGGACGTTGTATCTATAATTTCGGCACCAAAATTATAGTTAGTTTTATATAGTTCCATTTAGTTCCAGTGTTTCTCCATTAATTGCTGTTAATGAAAATGTTTTCTCGATTTCGGTGTTTGGTTATTACAGTTTTAGTTAATTATAATAACCTTGGTGATTATGTGAGAAAAATAACAACGACAAAAAAATAAATAAAAAATAAAAAAATCTATGGATATGAAGGGTTTTCCAAAGAATCCTACTGCACCATCTCTTTGGATTAAACATTTTCAAAATAAATCTAAAAGTGTAACCAATAGTTACCATTACTGGATGAAATGCTGAGCTGAGTCTGTTAGCGCTAAGCACATAGCTGCACATTCAGATAGCTGAAAATAGACGTGGGAGTCACATTCCTGCCCTGTGTCTTTTATTTGATAATTGGGAGTCTAATTGCAGTTCGGTGCCAGAGAGCGTCAGCCTGGTTCTGTATTTGCTCTCAGCGTATCTAATCAGCTTCCTGAAGGCTATCGCTGCACAGCGGCTGGTTAACCATTGGCTCTGCTGGCCGCAGTCGGCCAGATAACATTCATAAACACTAGCCTGGCTGCCAGCCAGTAGTCTGACTATAAAGGCATACTTACTGAACATCTGAATCATTTTCTTACCAAGACTCTCTGACACAAAAAAAAACATCAACAAGAAAAGGATCCCTGATGAGAAAGCCAGCACTGGGGTTGTTTTCTTTTGAGCCTGACTGTGATTTATGCGGCTCATTAAGGATTTCATGCTGACATGCTGTAACAGGCTGCTGTAAATTTCAAAACCAAATGTTTTTGCATAAAGTGGAATGATACCCTGTTGGACGTGCCACCTCCAGTGATTCAGGGAGCGGCGAAGCAGAAAGGGCTTTATTAGATCACTGGTTTGTTGGTCATGAGTTCTGGCTTAGAGGAAGTACAGAAAACACTCCGTTTCAGCTCATACGGGTCGCAGTTCAAATTTACCGCATGAAAGTGCAGTGTTAAAGTGTTACGAACAGAATTTAACCCTGAAATAGAATTTCAACTGTTACGTTTTATGTATTTCGTGTAACAGAGCCTTATGTGCGTTATTTGGGCCATGTGCGTAAAGTTGCTGTTGCAGGAGCAACTGAAATTGAAACAGTCAGTAGTTTTGATGTTTTCCAAAATGTATTGGAGATGAACTACTGCTGACACTGTATCAGCAAAAAGAAAGTACACCCTCTTTAGTGTCCTGATGCATCACCAAAGTTTCCTCAAGCTTATTACTTATTCAAGAAAAAAGAAGCCAAAATGAAAAATCTGCACGTGAAAAATAAGTACGCTTTTGTTGGTTAAAGGGGCAGTATTATGTATAGTCACATTTCTTTTTTTAGCTTTATATCATGTTGTATTATTCCCTCATCAAAAACATAACTGGAACGTTGCTTTGATTCCTTCATGCTTGTTTAAGAAATCTTTTAATTTCCCATAGCAACCATTTATTGTGCAAAACCCCTGGTTGGACCTAGCTCCGCCTTCAAGGCGCAGCTCCTCCTCTGAGCTGAAGTTTCTAAGCTTCAGAGCTTCAATCACACAGAGCAGCTTCAGAAAGAGCCAGAGTTCTTAAAGACACAGGCGTTAAATTACAAAGTGAAATTTCTTTTAAGTCACATTTGATATATGTAGCATTGTTCTAATAACTTAAGGTAACATAGTTACTTAATTGTCTATAAAATGGCCCTATCTGCATGGAAAATGCAGAATACTGCCCCTTTAATAAGGGTTTTGTGAGGTAAAGTAGCAGCTAATCAAATGTGCCTCAATAATAGATCGTCAACACAAGATTTCAGGAGTTTGGGAGGTTTGCTGGTCAAGAGTCTGGTGTGTGTTCACACAGTGGTGAAGTGGCAAAACGTAAGCAACAGCTACAGAGGTGCAAATGGAGCTTCCCGTCAATCTGTGAGTGTTTAAGAAAACAGCTCAAACAACTACCACAGTTCCCAGCTGCAGTTCTGCGGATGGTCCGTAGACTGCCAGCTAACATGCTAGCTGGTTTCATAAACGGTACAGACTGTGACAGCACAATGAGAAAAATACTAAACACGCATGACATTTTCAAAACGATGACCGAAAAAATCTAACGAGGCAGGGCAGAAAGCAGAAATACTAGACCATAATTCATGTTTGGTGAAAATTAAGAAAAAAACAAACATAACCCCATGGAGAGGTGATCATTTTGGGGTTGTTTCACCCTGAATATGTGGTCCTTAAGGGAGTAACAAAGTCTGTATTGCAAAATTAATTAAGGGTTTAATGTATAAACAAGTGTTTGAATGGCTTAATCAAAGTTCAGAGCTTAGTCTTACTGGAAGACGGTACTAGCAGGGAGCCAAAAATGCTTCACAACGATGTGAGACTGATACAGAAATGACTTATTCAGTCAAATACATGGTTTTTATTTTAGCAGTGCTTTTTTTAATATAAGTATCTAGAACGTGCTCTACGGAGGTTGTTAAATGGAAAACGTTATGATTACTGACTGCAAAAAACAATCCATATATATCGCTAACATTTTATCTGTGCATTTCTAGGGTGACTGTTGCTAAAGCCAAAGCCACAGATTGGTGACAACTGATTCAGAGACGTTAGAACACAGGTTGCAGGATCTTGCTTATGCTTCTGCATCATTTCATGATTCAGCAACCACAAATATTGTCCAAACATGACTTCCTTTCTCTTTTGCCCCCTCTTCTAACAAACAGCAGTTTCCTTTTAGGGTAGACGTGATGGGAGAGGAGATAAGACGCTTTCAGGAGAAGGAGGACACCGTTAACTCTCTGACCACACAGACAGGCCTTGACGTGCTCCCTCTCTGCATGCACTTAAAACACTAATATTGTGGTAATGTGTTTTTCTCACATTAGAGGTGAGAAAAATACATAGAACCCACTATAAATAGGTGAGAGGTGTGACCAGGAACAAAGCGGATTGGGAATGGAAGGGAAAACCAGGAACCTCTGGAGAAACGGAGGCTTTTCGTTAGACAACACAACCGTCGACTCCCTTTGCCCATTATGCAACAGCGCCCCCTAACTGCTCACTGTAACTCTATCCCAGAGATAACCATCACACCCTGAGCCCCCGTTTAGCCGATGAGCCCCCCCATCCCCACTCTCCCACTTTGATCCAAGGTCAGTGAGGAAGGGTCAACACTTTGGCACTAATGTGGGGACTCTCTGACGGTTCTGCTAAAGCTGCTAACTGACTCACACATTTGCACCGCAGCAGTTTAAAAAGCCGTGGGGAATCTGCCCTGTGCCGACAGCAACGTTGGGTATGGATTCAGATGTTTCTGCTGATGAAAATAGTTGTGTTATCGTGTTTTTTTACGCCACTTAACACAGAGTAGAGAAATACAGTAAATATGTTTGACGTGTCAGTAATTCCTCCTTTGACTCCAATTAATTATCTCCAGCTGAACAGGAACAAAACTGAAGGTTTCACCTTTGGATCTAAAGAGGAACGATCTAGAGTCAGTTTTTACAGGCAGAAACTAGAGATGAGGCCCAAAATTTAGGAGTAGTGATGGACTCTGACCTGAACCTTCAGAGTCACATGAAGAACGTTACAAAGACGGCCTTCTATCACCTGAAGAAAGAGGAGAGACATGACAGAACAATTTAACGGAATTATTCGGCGGCAGCTCAAGCTCAGGACAGGCGTTTCTGGAGGACGTTTCTAATCAATTTTTCACCTTATATTCTTGAAATGTTTTAAATATTTGACTAAAAATGAAACATTTCACACACAGTGACCGCAGACATCTCTGTGCCAGTTTGCGCCTACTTTTTAAAAGTAAATCACATAACGGGAGGTGAGTTATTACAGTATTTAGCGCTTTCTGATGATCAGCAAATGTTTTGCATATTATTAAATTTAGTGCGCCTCACTTTGCTACGCATGTAGATCAGGTTGGCGCACGATTTCAGGTTTTTACCTGTGTTTTATACCAACCTTCAGTAAATCAGGCCCCACATGTATCGGCAGTTTCATTTGACTTCCTCAGCTTTCCTCTCATGTTTGCATTGACTTGGCATCGGGTCGGTCCAAGTCTAAATATTTGTCTGACTCGGAGCTGCCCCAAAAAAAGCCTACAGCTATACTTGGGTGTATTCGTGTGGTCAGAAGAGCACTTTGGGGCTGAGTGGCCCTCAGCTCACGCTGAGGAAAGCCGGGTGTGATCCTGTAAACCAGGCAGCCAACAGGAGCAGAAAAAAGGTGCGGTTTCGGTATTTTTTTTTTTTAGACTCAAACACAAACCCATATCTGCTCTAACAGCTTCACGGTTATCATGAGAGCTCTATGTAACCCAAGTGGGTTTTTTTATTTCATCATCACTCACAGGTAACTCTTTGTGTCTCAGTTTGGTTGCTCTATTTTAGTCAAAGTACGATGTATTTCTTAATTTATTTTCATAGGAAAAGCAACAACAAGCAGAAATATCTGCATGCCGTTGGTATTTAAAAGTAATTTTCAGTATTTTTAACACGCCGTCATTTGCTAACATTCTGCACAATACACTTTAAATGTGTATTGAAATCTTCCAGTAACAGAAAGGCCTTGAGCAAAACCAGGAATCACTTAAGTTTTCTCTGATATCCCTATCTGTTCTTCTTCCTTTACCTTTTATTTCAATTCGATTCCAATTTATTTAATCAAGCACAGCACATCAAATAATGTTACATGTTCAAAACGGAGCAACTGTTGTTTTGTAGGGGTTTGTTTTAGCCACAGACCCAGCTGACACTGAGCACTGAAATGAAAGATTACTGCCACACACACCCTGAATTTCTGTGACTATAAACAAGAAAAACAATGAAAATGTGTATTAGAGAAAGCTAATTCTCCACAACTGCCTGCATCTGTCATGCTGCTGTCCTCAAATTTACACAGATACCTCTCATACTGGGAGACATGATGGCACAGAGAGCAGCTGAAATGCCAGCCAGTAAAGTTTCTGATGTTCAACGCAAATTGCTGGACTTCTGAACTTTTCTGCTTTTGCATGAAATATGTATTGAACCAAATGATCAAAGACTTACATCAAAACAGAGGGAGGGAGGGAGGGAATGCTAGCCCAGCACTGTTATAAGGCGATAACGTGAAAGTTTGGTCAGCAGGGGCAGGAGGTGAGTTTACTGAAAATGTGCCATGACTCACCTATTGCTTTGTGTGTAGAAAACTAGAAAAACCCACAAAATGGATGTGATCCTCTTCCAGGAAGGCTTGTGCTAACGGCTATCAGTGAAGACAGCATTCAGACAGACAGGTCTGTAATGCCACAATTTCAGACTAAGACTTCATTTTCAGCCGGGTGTAAGGTTTAGCATCACTGCAAAGCCTCATTGATCCAAAATAAACAGACATTGCAGTGTAACTTTAAACAGGTCGGTTGAATTAGTTAAAAAAGGCAGATTATGCACATAAAAGCGAGACCAACACGTTATTTGTCCTTGCACTGGTAATTGCTTTAGTTCTCTGCCATAAAAGCAGTAAAACCTTATCTAGGTAAATATAACTGACCCATTACTGCCAAGGAGCATCGTAAATATTGCCTAATTATCAATAATCCAGCAGGGCTGCGTCCCATATGTCTCCATTTCCCTTTGTGTCATCATAAAACCGAAGGCTGGGCAATTAGAGGGTCCTCGATAAGATAGGACAGCATTCCTCTCCCCTTTAAGAGGGCCCAAAGTGGGAATCATTTACGGAGTGAAATATGACGTCGGTCTAAATCTGCCCATTCTGCTCTCTCTCTCTCTCTCTCTCTCTCTCTCACACACACGCACACACACACCCTTCACACACATTAGCAGACTCCCTCGCCCTCTGGCTCTTATGTCCTCCCTCTCTCTCTCTCATCACGCTGAGAGGACAGTGAATGGCTCAAAGGGATATCGGGTTTCCGTTTGTGTCGGCCCTGTTGTGTCCTCGCTAGTTTGGTCTGGTAATTGCTGAAGACCAACACACAGAGAAAGCCGTTTTGTGCCCCGGCCCCCTCCACCGCCCGCCCCGCTGTCGAGTTGCAGGTCAAATTGGCGCTGAGGTTACCGGGCGAGCATGTTTCCGTAGAACCTACACGCAGCGGTGCTGGTTCTGAGTGACTCACCCCTGCTGTTGCCACACTTGTATTAAAAAAAAAAAAAAGCCCCTTCTCTATTGTTAGGTTTGGTTTGGGACTCGCCAGAGCAACTGGAAACGGACACATCCTCGCTTTCCAGAGGCAACTATGAAGGACGCGCATTCAACATGTCCGACGTGTCGACATGGTGTCACTCAGAGAGGAATTCAGTTTACAAACTGACTAAATACGCTGTTCAAAAACTACACAAAACTTAAAGTGGCGTAAGGCCTTCAGCTCTGATGCTAGTTTATTTGCATAGCATATTTCAGCAACAAGGCAGTTTGAAACTCTACATTATAAAAGCACAAAAATACAAAGTCACAGAACACACGGTCAATAATTAAAATAGAACATTTTGCCAAGTGACATGGTTACACATCGAAATGTTGGTCAGTATTTCATTCATTATGACCCAAAAGCAGCTCTAAACAGGTGGGTCTTTAGTCTAGATTTAAAGGAACTCAGAGTTTTGGCTGTTTTACAATTTTCTGGAAGTTTTGTGATGCATAAAAGCTGGATGCTGTTTCTCCATGTTTGGTTCTGGATCTGTATGCGATCTGTTCTGGAAGGTTGATATGACAACAGCAGATCCACTTAGAACCGGGCTGGTGTGCTCCGTCTTCCTGGTTTTTCTACTCTGACTATTCTCTGTCCCTTAGATAGTTGTTTGAAACAACTTCTGTTCCATCCATCCATTTTCTCTACACCCTTGTCCCCTAGTAGGGTTGGGACGGCTGCTGGTGCCCGTATCCAGCAAACGTTCCGGGTTAGAGGCAGGAACAGGTCGCCAGTCTGTCGCAGGGCAACACCGAGGCAGACAAGACAAAAACCCATGAACACACACACCTAGGGAGAATTTAGAGAAACCATTTAACCTGACAGTCATGTTTTTGGACTGTGGGAGGAAGCCGGAGAACCCGGAGAGAACATGCAAACTCCATGCAGAATCGAACCCAGAACCTTCTTGCTGCAAGGCAACAGTTCTACCAACTGCGCCACTGTGCAGCCTACAACTTCTGTTCATTTAGCAACAACATTTTGAAATGTTGTGGTCCATTTGGTGCTCCGCCTGATTATAAATTTCGTAAAAAGTAGTGCCGGATTTTTTATATTTTTTTAATATATCTTACATAAACTGAAAAACTGTTCTTCCTTTACCCCCCGAATCATCATGAAGCATCAAAAGAACTTTAAGCAGCCTTTTGTTTTTCCTCCCCTTACATTTTCTCCTGTCCGAGTCAGAGTGTGAATCATTTTCTGCATGAATCATGATTGTTTTGAACTCCGAGGAGCCATTAGCTAATTTTTAGGGAATTGTAAGTTTCTACTGCTCTTCCTCCCGGCCGCTCCCTTCGCACCACCAACGACCTGACAGGCGGGCGTGGCAGCTGCCCCTGGCTGCACACATACCTGCATCCTATGTAATGAGCTCAGGCCTACCTGTTCTGCTGCTTAGCTTACCAAGAACACGTTGATTTTTCATGCACTGGTTTACGTAAGCTGCTGTGAGAACCTTTCAGCTCAGGAAGCGCCGGATTCACTGCAGGCACTTAACTGTAACTGTCTCCCTCAGAGTGCTTTTATGTTCTGGGTAATTTCTATTAATTATCCTCCACCCACTTTGAAGCTAATTACCATTTGCAACATCGATTTGCCACCGACATGCCGGGACAGAGTCGACGTGCAAAAGAAAAAATAAAAAACAGCGAACGCGAAATATCACATTACAGGAACCAAAACCCGAACGATCCTACAGCAAGGAATTTTTTTTTTTTTCTAGTGCAAATATCTGATTACACGTAAAAGAAGACAAAACCTATCAGTGATTTTTCAGCAAGTTACACTGGCTACTTTTCAGTCAGTAATTGATGAAACAATACTTATGGCAAGACATTTTTCCCCATCTTAGAAATGAAATAATCCGCCAATGAAACCAGAACTTTTTCATCGATATTCATGAATTATTAACGTAAAACAAGCATGTACATGTTGCTTAAAGTCAGCCAGTTAGTTTGCCTTATTTTAAATGGTGAGATGAGAAGAAACAAATCAGAAATACTTGGTAAGTTTTTATGTTTTTGCTGGGATCCTTATGAAGTCCTAATTTTAGCTGTCAAAAATGTTTAAAGTAAGAAATTCTGTATCTGGATCTCTAGTTTTGCAAAGGAAAAATCGAAGCGTCTTCACAAAAATCCTGATTTTTAAGTGAAAATTTTTGAGTTCAATTCAAAGAAAAACATATATGCAAATTCTTGTCTACGGATGCTTACGCTCGATTTTGAATAAGGAACCAATTAAAATTTTTACTTTTGTAAATATTTTATAAAAAGCGAACCCTTGTGCGTCACAGATATCTTTGCCTGAAAAGGACAAGCAGCTCCACCAGCTCGAAACTTAGCTGAAACAAACAAACAAACAAAAACAACTACAGTGTGCTGCAACATCAGAGTTAAGAAAACGGTTTAAAGAAGCGTACAGGGGAGAGGGTTTTCTTCGCTCAGGCAAAACAACAAGCTGAGGCCTGAGGCTGTTTCCTCTGTATTTAAGTTAGTCTAGTTATGTTAGTGCTGAAAATACCAATTATCCTGATTTCATAGCCTGTGATGGAACTAGATAATAAGAGTGGATAACACAAGATGAGGGTTTTTGGTTTGAATTGGGAAACTACACGGTCATTAGCATGTTGCTTTGTTCATTAGCCCGCCATATTAACTGTCTGATTCGGTGGCAATTCAGAAATTCATCTCCTAAACTTTTACTTGACACATATGAGTTTGTGATTGTTTAAACGAGGCCTGAAGAATCAACGAAATTCGTTTTAATAAAGCTAAACGTTGGCACGCCAAAAATTTTATTTTTTTTTTTTTCCGTATGCTAACTGGTGTCTGAGGTGCTAGAGCTGGAGTTCATTTTAGCTGAGAAAGACTAATGCTGCTTTTGTATTTACTCTGTTGTATTTAGCGAGGGCGTCAGCAACGTTGGTTTGGTGTCCGAAAAACAGTTCTGTATGCATTGATGAGGCTAACTGTTGTTAGCAAAGCAACTCAGAGCATTTCTCATCATTTCGAACTGCTAAACACTGTGAACAACACTAAGAGAGTTTGGACAGTACCACCGTGCTTTACTGCGGCAGCCATATTGGATCTTTTTGGTAGGTGCTATGGTAACATGAGCAGAGTTCCCAGTTCCTACTCAGACTTCAGTGGCTGTTATAGCTGGATTTTTTTTCTAGTTTGTTTGTTTCATTTCTCTTTGGGACAACTAAAGTAGTTTTTGAATTCCAGTCAGAAATTATTCTGAGTTCTAACTTACTGTATTTACCGCATTAACAGAGGAGGTGCTTGACATTGACTGGAAATAATAAAAATAAAAAACCTTTTGACTGAAAGTTGTAACGCTTTTGTCACATTGTTTTCTTTAGTGGTGATGCGTTTTTGTATGCTCGACTGACATCCAAAGTGAGGCGGATGTTGTCGGGACAACCCTCAACTGACAGCCAGAGTTTCCCCGCTGCCTGACAGAGCAGCTTATGTTTCATTTAATATTTCTCTCAGGATCACAGCGAGAAATTAGACCTGACAAGCAACACATATTCTATTAATCGCTGCCATACCCAAGGTATTCATTATATTTCCCTCAAGACTCAACTCATTGAACAGGTTTTTCACCTCACCTGAAACATACTCACTCTTACTCTTATAGGGCATTTGGTATTGCATGTCTTATAAAGAGTAATACATGATGTCCTACATGAAACACATGTTCATAAAAATAAAAAATAAAACTTACATTTCCCATGTGAGTCTACTTATGACAGTTTCTTAACATTAAAAATAGAATTTCTCTCCCCTGACATTTTCTCAGACCCACCATCAATCATGATGTAATTACAGCGGGGTTCAGTAGCTGGGTTTATAAAAATATTCCTCATAGTTTGGTTTCCTGGAATCTCTGACTCCTGTCCATTTTGAGAAAGATCAGAGAAGACTGATTCACTCAGGAAATTTCCGATCGGTTAAATTATTAAGCCAATCAATCAAGTTTATTTGTGTAGCACATTTCAACAACAAGGAGGTTCAAAGAGCTTTACATCATAAAAACACACCTAAAGTATTAATGTCTAGAAACAGAATGCATATTTACTCATTTATTTGTAATATCATTTACTTGTTGGTTGATATGATGTTTTGATATGATGTAACAAATCAATGTTCAAAAAATCATAGCAGCAGCTTCTGTCCTGGGACAGAAAAGACAAGAAAAGAAAAAAAAACAAAAATGGCTTCTGTAAATAATTATAACAATTATGGCAATAATTCTAGTCTCCGCCGACAGAAAATGTGTTGAGCTCAGGACATTTTAATGACGAAACACGCACTGACAGGTTTCTGAAGTTTAATCTCACCCTGAACAATAGCCCTCACACACACACCCACACACCCCCACACACACACACGCATGCAAGCACACAGCCAGCTGACTCAGGCAGACTGAGGGGCTGGGGCCAGCGGTCGTGTTGGTGCCTCGGGCCCCGGCGGGTTTGTTTGTGGTTTGTTTGTCGGGGCGGGGGGTGGGGGAAGGTTTACCCACAGCGCTCTGCCTGGCACCAGCCTGTCCCGGAGGAGAGAGAACAGCCTCTGTTCCAGGACGGTTGCGGCGTTTTCTGGTGATGTGGCTCCACGAATATGTGAGCCGAAAACAGCCAGGGCTGATGGGACGGAGCAGTTGGTCAGCGGCATTGGTCAGGGATCACAGCAGAGAGCTGGTGTACAGCACAATGATGCCACGTGACATTTTTGCATTACACGTCATTTTTCTTATTGTGTGTTCCTGAATTCAATAAAAATGTTCAGTGAGGAGGAAATAATGAAACATTTAAAGTGAAAAAAAAGATTTCTATATGCTTTTTTATGATAACCTTTGAGATAGTGTTCTTATTTATTAGGATCTCCTTTTAAAGGGGATCTACTATGCAAAATTCACATTTTGTAAGTTTTTATACTTCCATTTGGGTTTCTATTGCTTCTAAAAAAACTATCCAAATGATTAAAAAAAACACCCTCCAATTTTTCAGCAAAAGGCTAATGGTTTTTGGTCTCTGGAAAATGAGTCGTTTCAAAAACCTCCAGATTGTGCAGTTACCTAGCAACGCAAGATTTTGGTCAGACGGTTTTACTGCTCCATGGGGCTGTATAATGGCCGCTGGAAAAGACAATTTATTGTTAGTTGTGCTGGAGGCTCCGCTTCTGCTTTTCAAAGATGTACAGTTGCATAATTGTGCATCTGTATGCAGTCATTTTCACGTGTGAGTGTAAAGGCTGGGGAGTGTGGCCTGCAGCAGGTTATTTGGATTTAAAGTGACAAGAGGCACTAAAACAGCTCATTCTGAAAGGAGCTCAAAGAAGGTAGAGCTGAGCAAACTGAAATCTCATTATCCAGGAATGATTTTGTGCAAAAAATGCAATGAACAAGTTTCATATCATCCATAGACATATCCTAACCTGCTCAAGGAAGCATAATAGGTCACCTTTAACGAGGTGTAAAAACTCCTACATCAAAAATAATTATTGTTTTTCTTTTTTTCCCCACAAAGAAAAACAGTTGCACAATCATCATCCAGACCAGGTCCTGTGAAAATGAATGTAACTCAAGCTTTCCTTCCATTTCTACTTTGATTTATGGTTCATGTTGTATAAATATGATGTGTCACAGAGGATCGTTTCTCTTAACCGCCCTGTAAAAATGTGCAAGACGAGAAAAAAATGCAACCAGTCGTTTGGGAAGCATGCTCTGGGGAAAAAAAGGAAAACGAAATCTAACATCACAGCTGTAGAAATCAGGGTATGGCGGATGGTCTGTGGTGCTGCGGGCCAGTCTTATCTCCCTAAACGCATTGGTTGAGCACATTGCATCGTGAACTCTTTGGAGTATGAACAGATTCAAGATATAAATAATAAAAAAAAAAAACATAAAGAAATAAATTACTCTGGCTTTAGCGAGAAAGCTGACAATGTGTCATCATTGGGTCCTTTTGGCTGAGCAACGATTCAAAAAATATTGTCAGACATTAAAAGAAAACTGGCTCAGTAGACAAAATTAACATTCTTTAAGTCTTAAACCGAAACCCGATAGAAATACAAGCGAGGCGAAATTAGGAGAGGATTCTCTCAAATAAATCTTTTGCTCAGTCAGCGTGTTTTAAAAATAAGCAGTATTTAATTATTTACACATCTTGGTGCTGAATATTCAACCTGGAATGACACATGGAACCTTCAATGAACTGTGCGATGCTGGAAGAGCTCTGGTGGAGCCAGCAGCACAATGTCCAAAAAAATCCCCCCAAAACAAATCATCATCCTCCTTCCACCGTCTACTACCAGGCATCTGCCTGTAGCAACATCTGGTTGTTGATCACCTGAGTCCTGTGATGCGAAAAAAAAGGTGTTTCCATTGCAGTTTTGCAAAATTCATCTACTTCGATGCGCCTGAAAAACCACCTCGTGTTAGCGCAAAAGCTTTTTAGCAAAAAAAACGTGAGTTTCCCGTTAAGCAAACTCACTGCGGTACTTTCAATTTGCGCAACTTTATGCTTAATAAAGGAAACGCAGGTACTGTGAGATTATGCTACAGCATTAAAAGATTAATTAATTTTTTGTTGATTTGTAGAAATGTCACGAACTCATCCTGGAACAAAACTTTCTTTTATTAAAAAATGTGTGTTAAGAGAATTTATTTTTATTTGCTCATTTGTATGGTTAATGGAAACCCAGCTGATGAAAGAAGCAGCTAAGAGAAGGAGCTGCACACATGCACAACTTCGGTGAGTGAATCTATAGCAAGGACGGCTACTGCTGTTTGAGAGAAGAAACTTACTACATACTAGCCATACTAGAGGCCGCCAACATGGAAGACGGCGCTTAATGATGAGAAGAGACGAAAGCGCTGAACCTTTTGACCTTTGTGCGGAACTCTAAATGAGGAAGAAAGCCGTGTTACTACAAAGTACGGACTCGTTTGTCTTCTTGCCAGGTTAATGTTTTCCTTTCTGCTTTCAAACTGCGACTTGAGTGTTTTTGGGGATTTTTTTTTTTTCTCTCCCCTCCTCATCCTGTTTGAAAAAGGAAATCTTTTAATTCAGGGCCACAAATTCACTATTTACTCTACATGGCACATGATTAGCCCAGCGCTAGCTCAAGCCAGCTTTTCTTCTTTTTCTTCTGGACGGGGAAATGAATTTGCTAATGACATATTTATGTAAGTGTGACCAGGCATTAAAGGTGCATTAGCTGAAGTTGGATCCAGAGGCTAAGGCATCTCGACCGTCCCCCCGCCCCCCCCCTCACTCCCACCTCCTCCGACACCCAGCCTCTCCAGCCTGATTTTATGGTCTTGTTTACAGTCATTTGTGGAACCGTTACATTCAAACGGTTTTCCATGTCAACGGGTGCTCGCGTCCTGGGAGAGGTGAAGTGGGTTTATGCTGTTTTTTTGCTTGTCCGGAAAGCTTTTTCCATCACAGGAAAAAAAAGAAAGGACTGCGTCGGAATCAAGCGCAAGAGAAGGAATGAGGGAGAGAAAGATGACAAATGACAAACGAGGAGAAAGAAGAGGAGGAAAAGCAGCTTCCTTCCTGTCTCCATCACGATCGCCCAGGGGTCGCGGCTCGCAGGGCAGGCTGGGGTATTTTTAGCTCTGGTTGGAGGGGAAATGCCACTTCGGGGTCCTCGGGGAGCGGAGACGAAGTAGTCCAGCACTTCCTGAGTCTAGTTAAGAAACACTGACAAGGACACCTTGGACCCTGCAGGATGCCACAGCCGAGGTCAGAGGGCGCGACCTCTGAGTGTGAGATTAATAATGGAGCCCAGAGGGTGGATAACCGGTGGAGAAAGGGAGAGGTGGGGCTGTAAAACGGCTGTTCCAGATTCTCTGTTTATGATTTTTATCTCATGTGTGTTTTATACCAATATCTATACTTTAAGGGAGCAGTGTTAGCGCTACATCATGTTATAATGTTACGCCCTCATCATAAACATACCTGGAGTGTTGTTTTGATACGTTCATGCGTGTTTGAGCAATCCTTTAATCTCCATGGCAACCATTCAGTTGTACAAAACGCCTGGGTGAACCTAGCTCTGCCTTTGAGTACGAAGCTCCTCCTCTGAGCTGCAGTTTCCAAGTTTCCAAGCGCTCCTCCCCCACGACTCACCCACTCTGCTCCTTCAGACTAGCCAGCAGCAATTAGCAAACACCTGTTGGAACTCATTATACAAACTGCTTCTCAGTGCAACGCTGGTAAAAACATTGTTGAAGGGTTAATAGAGGAGATATGTGATGACTTCCTGAAGGCAGAGTTTCATAAAGAGCAAGAGTTTCTTAAAGAGACAGAGGCCCAATTTCAAGGTGTTAAATTACAAAGTGAAATTTCTTTTAAGGCATATTTCATATATATATATGTTGCCTTTTTATAACAACTGCAGGTTGGACAAACAGCATCTCGAGCTAAGCTGGTATAATAGTCAGGAAATACTGAATTGTCTGTCGTCCTGTTCAGATACAATAAAAATCTATAGATACAAAGTAGTTTTTGTTGCTTTTGTTAAGTTTTCATAAAATTTTGGATGACACAATGGAGCGGTGGCTTAGCATTTTTGCCTCATCTTGAGTTCAAATCCCAGACTGCTTTCAATTTGCCTTTTCTAACTTTACATGAGTGGGTTTCTCCAGCTTCCTCTCCCCCAGTGACCACAGGATGTGGGCAGCAGGTCCCCTGTCATCCTGCATGAATCAAAATCAAAATACAGTCAGGAATCAGGCCCAGAATGTGAGACATGCGTTTGGAAAATGTTTTAATGAAGTTATACCAGCGTTAAAGCTTATTTAATATGCAATACGTCTGACTATTTACCTTCTTTTGGAGGTTTTGTTGTTAACTTGGAACTACTAGCCATGTGCATCCATTTAGTCTTTTTTTTTGTCTCTTTTCTAAGTTCCTGTATGAGTAGCTGTGCTAGCCTTTATGTTGGCAAAATCACAGGTGAATATGCATATTTTACTGTTTTATTATATAAAATGCCAGAAAGCTAATAACATTAGTGTTTGCATCTCCACTTAGCATCAAAAGTACCTTGTTGTTTTTGCAGCTGCTTGCAGTCATCATTAGACAATTTTGTCTTTCAACCACAAGATCTGTTCCGTTTTAACTTTTTTAATGCTAAATTCTAATTATGCTAACAAAATATGTGCCATTTGCAGAAACAGTGTTGTGCGTTGAGCACTAAAACTTGATTGAAAACATTTCCTATATTTTTCCGGCCTGGTCACCCCGTTAGGCGCTCTGAAGGCTGGATAATCTTACAGTTTAATGAAACCGCCGTACGCCTCTGTGTGCTGCTCCTCATTCATCTTTGCCACGGTCTCTTTTATGAATCGGCAGCTCCTGCAGATCGGGTCTCGCTCCGGGCGGGGCTCCATAATCTGCTGCAAGGATCTTTTAGACTAAATTATTCTCTTTGATTTCGTTTTTTTTTTTTTTTTGCAACAGAAAAAGAGACCTTGGTAACGCAACACCTCGATCCCTCTGTTTTATTTCGAGAAGTCTCCAGTCGCGCTGCAGCTGCGAATGCACACAAGGCCTCAGTTAATAAATCTGCTGCAGGACAAACTGCCGGATGAGTAGCTGATCTTTAATCCAGATCAAGAAAATTAGAAGCGGACTCCCTTTCCGACTGCCTGGATCTCTCAGTCTCCTCCCTTTTTCTCGCCTCGTTCCAGATGGAGAATCCCTCTCCAAGATCCTCTGGTTAGGAAAATGTTTAGTGGTCAAGCCTTGCTTCCTGTAATTACCCTATTCTTCCCATCCCAGGGCTGGAGAGAGGCTTTTTGGGGGTAGAGCGGAACAGGGTACAGTCAGGAATCAGGCCCAGAATGTGAGACATGCGTTTCAGGGGTTGAATCTGCTTCAAACCTCGCAGCGTTCATGTTTAATGTGGCGGTCGAATCATTTGGATGGACAGACGTGAGGCCCAGCTGCAGAAAGGATTAGTTCTAATCTGGACAGGACGACCCTACCGCACACAGTGGCTGCATCCGCATTGTTGTAACGTAGCGGTGAGATCAGAGTCGATAAAAGACCGTCTCTCAACACTGCAAAAACACAAAGTCTTACCAAGCACTTTTGGTCCAGTGTCTAGTAAAAATATCTTAATTAGTGCACTTAAAATGAGACAAAGCTAACTTACACGTAACATTTTAGCATGTAACCAAGTGAAAAATGGGCACATGTAAAATATATTTTAAAATCCTGTTTTGTCCATTTCCCCATCCCCCCATCTACTGGTTGTAATTCCTGTTTGGGCCACCGTGTGGTGCTGTTTTAACAGGGAGAGGTCCACAGATACAGGAAGTTGAAAAAAAAAAACAAAAAACTCCTCTCGTTTACATACTCTGGAGCACTTCGACTGGGAAAACCAAAGAGAAGAACGTTTTTGAGCCGAGACACGTTGGGGACGATGACGTTTACAGCCACACGAGTCGAGATTCAGGATTTTTGGTAATTAATGCCTGAGTATTATTTTCTATGTACGAGGCTAAAGTTATGATGTTGCTGATGTCATATCTTCCTCTTTATGCCGCTGCTGTTTATTAATGTACTGTTTGATTTCAGTTTACCGTGAAGCTGTTTTGCTGATATGCTGTTAATGCGCCATTCTTGTTGAAGCCGTTGTTGGTTAGAGACTTTGAGCTAAACATAGTCGCTATTTTTACACTATTTTTGCTCCATATATTGAACTTTATATGCCATTTTTGCAACTCAGGGAATTTTTTTTCTTTTTTAAAGTAAAGAACTTATTTTTTATTTGAAGTACTGGCTTAATAGTACAATTAGTCCCAGCTTCATATTGGAGCTCATTTTAATTCCTTAGTATTCATGAAAAAGTTCGATTGGCAGATGATTTCACTTATTAGACTTTTTTCCCATGTTGTAAGTAAATGAATCTGCCAGTACAATATTCATCAATTTTCACGAAATACCAGCTTAACAAAACCAGTATATCTTGCTGAAAAGCTACTTATAAGTTAGTTTTGTTTATAAGGTATTGGCACAGGAAACTAGACCAAGCATACTTGGTAAGATCTATTGTTTTTGCGGCGTGTGTGAGCATCTCTGTCCACACTACGACACATCCACGCACTTCCTGAGGATCCCAACAGCAGCCGCCGATCACAACCTAATTGGATTGATGTAACTTGTTTTTCTGAGCATTCAATCTAATTTGTCTGGAGCCAGCCACACAGAAATAACAGTCAATAAGATCTGTGGAGGGGGGATTTCTGCTCAGTCTGTTCCAGTGGAATTCCCAAAGAGGATGTTGGAGAAAGGATGACAGGAACGTCCAGTATGAAATCCAGAATGTGAACGGATACTTTACATATCCTAGCTTTTATAGAAGCTTCGTGCAGCCTGGGCTCACTGATAACACTCACTGGGCTCTACAAAAACAATTCTAGCGCAGCTGAAAAGCTGATGCAAATTAAAAAAAAAAAAAAAAGTTAAAGCAGAAAGCTATAAGGAAAGTGAAAACGGCGTTTCAATAAAGCTGTTGGTGACAGTCTTTGTGGGGAGAATAGAACAGTCCACGAAATATTAAACTTGTTCAACAGAAACATTCACATTTCAATGTCTAATGGAGTTAGTTTTAATCACTGGAAATGAAAGTAACTTAATTACAGGTGAACATCTGACGCTAACCTGGATTTACTCACGATGACCGCAGAAATGTGTTTTCTAAACGAAGAAAAGTTATTTATGCCAGAGTTAGCCATAAAGGCTAGTTTTTATCTGCAGTCCCTCAAGATACAGGCATTATAAATACAGTGTACCACAGTGTAATGCAAACAACACGTTTTTTCTTAAAAAATGAGAATTAATGATAACCAATCTCATTAATATTCTTTTTTATCTCATGCTCTCTACCATGTCAGCCATGCTAACTAAAGCCACTGTTGTGGAAAAAAGTATTTTACCAAGCACTGTCAGGTGAAATCACTCAATCAGGTTTATTCATATATTGTGCACAATACAGAGAGCTGGTAGGACAATCAATAATGAAGCAGGTCTGGGTGAAAGCTCCCCAGGCAGAGACAACACATGGGTTTTATAGCAAGGATAAGGAATTCAAAACAAGGGGCGAGACAGTCTGGTTCTGATGCAGCCGTAGAAAACAACTTCCAACCTTGTACATGTAACCCAAATAGTTCTTTTGGTGACAGTTCACAAGTATTTCATATAACATAATCAGCAGATGTTAACTTGTGGTAATTTCCACCACACCACCAATGATGGAAGATAAATGGTTTCTCTGTAACAGTAAATTGTTTCTCTGCCATTAGTACATTTGGTAGCGCAAACACAGGGATGATTGACAGCTCTAAGACCCTCCTCCTGGCTGCAATTGGTTGTTTTTGACTGAGAGAGGCACATTTTTGCAGATTTTAGCTCTGCTTTTCTCTTCACAGATTATCAAACTGTACTGACATAACGTGGTGACAGTTGTAATATGTATGGAAATATTGCGGCTTTTCACGTAGCAGGACCCAGTTTGGTTTCAGGTTTTATTCATTTTTGACATGCTCACACCCTGTGTGCTTCACATCTGGTATGTGTTCATATTTTAAAAATAATCTACAAAAGTAGAAAACAACCTACAGGGACAATGTATGCAGTTCTGTAAGACACTAAAGTTATTTGGCACTTTTTCCTATTCTTGAAACCAATGTATTGTTCCTGCTACAAAAAAATATATATATTATAAAAGTATTTTAAAGTTACTGTTTTGACAAGGAGGAGTAAACCATCGAAGAACATAAAAAAAGTTCAAACGATCCTGAGAGTCTGTCCCTGCTCCAAACCTATCCCTCATCCAAATCCACAGTCACATAAAGGGCCAAGCCTAATGTAATCACAGAGCGCTCGTATAAATTAGTAAGCACTCACCCAAACCGTTAAACTCTGCGTGACATCTGCGTGTGTTGTTAAACGCAGCGCATATAGGCAGAGGAGTGACTCTTTTTCTTCTTCTCTTTTTAACACGTGTTTGTACAGGGCGTATGGACGTCTGTGTAAACACGCGGGACGACAGCCTTTCGGGGTCAAAGGGTTAAAGGATTTACACATCTGCTGCCGGAGGCCGCTTCTGCGGGGGTGGAGCAAAGAAACCGTTCTGTGAGCGCCAGAGTGACAAAGCATCCGTCACCGGCGTTCTCGTGACGAGGCTTGACAACTGATGTGGAGCAAAGTGGTCGCCGTTCGTTAGCGGGCTAGCATCCGGGATCGCCTCAGTGCCGCCGTCGTGATTATAATATGATTTTCCTTCAGGGTTTCACAGATTTGTCGTGCTTTACTCAAGCAGGTGTGGAACTGGTTCTCGGGTTGGGTGGTGGAAGATCCCATGCCGGAAGGTGCTGGGACTTCACAGCAGCTTCTTAAGACTTCCATCTGGAAATGTTTTTTTTATTTTTGGGATGGTTTTGCAAGTTGCATGTTCAGATACTTTTCAGTCATTTCGTAATGCACAATCATTGTGCACACTAGCAAGTTTCAAGCTAGAACACAACAGCATTGATCTATATTTCTAACTTGCAAGGCTTTATGTAATAAACCCATTTTTCCCACTCACGGTGTATATAATGTACAGTCAGCTGTCTTTAAAGGGACAAAGCAATTTTATAGCAGAGTCAAGGAACTATGTTACTTTCAGTGGTTACAAAAGTGCTGTACATGTCAAATATGACTTAAAAGAAATTTTACTTTGTAATTTAACACCTTAAAACTGGACTCCTGTCTCTTTAAAAACTCCCTCTCTTTCTGAAACTCCGCCTTCAGAAAGTCATCACAACATGGCTCCTCTATTACATTTTTTTTTTACCAGCGTTGCACTGAGAAGTAGCTCGTTCCACCAGGTGTTTGCTAATTGCTGCTGGCTAGTCTGAAGGAGCTGAGAGAGGGAGTAATGATGGAAGGCTGCTCTGTGAGGAGGAAAATCAGAAGCTTGGAGTCTGCGGCTCAGAGGAGGAGCTGCTCCTCGAAGGCGGAGCTTGGTCCATCCAGGCATTTTGCTCAGCTGAATGGTTGCCATGGAAGACTAAAGGATTTCTCAAACATGCATGAAAGAATCAAAGCAGCTATGTTTTTGATGAGGGAATAGCATAATAACATGATGTAAAGTTCAAAAAAGCTGATTTGACATTATACTGTACTAAGAGTACTTGTTCTATCGGCAGATTATTTCACTTATAACAAATACTAGAACAAATACTAGTTATTTTTCCATATAAATAGTACTTTTCATCATTATTAAGGAATTACTGACCTGAAACAAGCTTCTATATCTTGCAGAAAAGTTACTTGTAAGTTAGTTTTGACTTATTTCGAGTGAGCTCAGACATTTACACTAGAAACTCGACAAAGAAATAACTTGGTAAAATTTAGTGTTTCTGCCCATACAGACCGGATAAACCTCAGCCACTCCACACAAATTGTGGACTTGTGGATTTCTCAAAGACATTGTTAAAACCCTCATTAGCTGAATGTGCGGTTAGACCTGTACTGGTCGATAAAGTTTCTCACTTTAAAGACGGGGGGCTGTGTGTTTTGAGCAGTTCGCCCCAACACGCCCAGATCGGTTCACCTGTACGTCTGTACTACACAGAGGTCGGCCAGGTGTGTTCCCAGTCCCTTTTGCACAACATCACCATGGTGGGAGCGAGGGGAACCCAGACGATGTTTACCCAAAGCAGGTCGGCCGCTCTGTGCGCGATAGCAGGTCTCCGGGGTTTCACGTCAACAAGGAAAAGCAAGAGCGCCAGCCTATTGATCGCATCCGTGGGGAGAGATAAGCTGTCGCCACTCATGAAGTCATTTCATAGGCTGCATGCAGAAGCGGGGCCCGGCTGCGTGTGCCGTACCGAGCTAATATGTTGACACAAATAAAACGAGACGGTTAGCAGCGGGAAAGGCGACCGTGCAAAAAAAAAATAAACAAAAAAAACGGCAAAACCCAACCTATTAGGAGGCCTTCTGTCTGCATGTGGCTACAAATGTTCCGTTGTGGCTCTGTGCTGTAAAACACTGGGCAAAGATTATTAAAAAACACAAAGCACACCATGGAGCTGCTTTTTTTTTTTTTGCTCCTTCATTTTGTGGCTTTTATTGGGATTATGGCTGATCCTCTGGCCAAACTCTCACAAAAGGCTGAATTCAATGCTGAAAAATGTAAGCCTATGTAATCTGAATGTGCTTAGCCATAAACCAATGTTTCAGAGAGTTTGTGGTTAATTAAAATACATTCAGGTTGATCCTGATCCTTTACCATGTTTACTTGATAAAAGTAAAGGAAAACATATTTGACATGTTTTGCAATTTGAAGCTTGTGCTTCGCTTTTGTTAAAGCTGCAGTTTGTAACTTTTATGAAAAAATAAGTGCTGACACTGGTATGAGACAGATATTCTGAAAAGATCAAACTCCTTCACCTCCTGTCTGAAGAAGTGCACTGCTCCCAAACACCAACAACCAATCAGAGCCAGGAGGCGGGTCTTAGCGCTGTCAATCCATCTCATGTACGCGCTGCTAAATGTGCTAACAGAAAAGACAACTCACCGTTACAGGATAAAGAAAAAACAAGACATGAAGACATGAATTTAGCATTCATGCCTAAGTATGAATGCTAAGGCCATGCTAACTAGCCTTAGCATTCATGAGAAAGGGGTTAAGAGGTTATTGATAGTAAAAGACCCGCCTCCTGGGTCTGATTGGTTGTTTCTAGTTACCACTGGGAGAAGACAGAGGAGCTTATATTTTATTAGATTGTCTGTCTCATAACTGTCTGTCACGGCAAAGTGTCAGTTTCAACAAATACATAAAAAAAAGTTTCTAAAAATGACATAATGCAGCTTTATAGCTTAACTTTACTTTGAAGATTAGTTTGTATTGCACTTGGCCAGTTCTACTTCTACCTGAACTATTATGAGGCTTATACTTCACTCCTTTGATGAAATTATAAATGTACATATTTCATGAATATGCTTTCCCAGGTGTTCTAATGGACAAGAATAACAAAAATTACTGCAAAACGGAGCAATTTGTCAAACAACTGCTTTAGCTGTCAGTTCTTGTTTGAACAAAACTCATATTAATCAACACAAAGAAAATGTCAGCCCTGGTTTCTGTACAGACCAAAGTTAGGTCACTCCCCTTTGACGTGGCAGCAGTGTTTGGAGAGTGTACTGGTTGGTGGTTCACATTTAATGGCAGACCTTCTCTCACCTTGTTCCCCTCACTCATCGCTCTCGTTTGGACTGGTTTCCGTTGCCATGCTTTTGGAGAGCCTGACAAAACTGCACCCTGTGTTGTATTACATTCAAGTGAGGCAGCATTGGTCAGTTTAGTTAAGAGTGTAAGATGAACTGGTATAATTACCAGCAGAAAGCACAATCTGTCGCCTGCCCACAGTAAAGATGCGTAAAAAAGTTCTGGATACATTCTTAATGTCCAGTCTGCTTTGAAAAACACAGCCATTATTCTGAGTGCATTAGAATGAGTGCTGTGTTCTCATCAGCAACATAGTCATATTCAAGAAATATGCATTATGATCAGTTAGTCAGATTAAAAGTACTGTTTGAAAATGGCAAATGTACCTCAGGTATTAAACTCATGTTTTATTAACCTCAGATTTCTATCTTATTTTTTCTGCTACTAATGATCTGTTGTAATAGTTTAATCTTAAACGTTACGTTTTAGTTACCTGTAGGTAGTGTGTAGTTATGTGTGTGTAGTTAATCTAGAAAATGTGTTTCATTTGAATTTTTTTAAATAATATTCTAATACATTAAATGTGGCTTTAAGTTTTTTCATTTAAGCATCGGCAGGCAAAATTGTTGTCACAGTAACACATGGCCTTTGCTTTTCCCGTAGTATAAAAATGACATCAATCTTTTCGGGGGGTTTTTTGGGCTTGAGGTGCTCCTACACCTCTTTCTGCAGGTGTAGGAGCAGACTTCCTCCACCCTTCTCCCTTTCTTTCCTGATTCCGTGCCCATTTGAAAATAAACCCTGAGCAGTTTCTGACAGATTTAAAAAGAAGCCAAGCGTCTTGTGTAACCAGTCTGGTGGAGATAACGCCAATCAGCTCTCCCTCAGCGCTCTGAAAGAGATGACTGACAGAACGGAGGCACGGAAAGTCAAAAATCCATGTATGGATTTCAGAGTCCTGTTGCTCGCCCCACTCCCACGTTCCTGCTTCCCCTCGCACCCCCACTGCCAGATCAATTAGGCGTGGGGTGTGGAGGGGGGTTTATTGACTCAGGTAAAGGGCTTGTGATTCAGCTAGTCGATGTCTGTGTCGGCGCAGCGGATGGAGTGGTGGAGTGGGCCGTTGTACAGGGGCCCAGTGGGCCTGTTTGTGTCCAAATGCAGCCATTCCACGCATGCTGCATATGTGTAGATTCTATACTGTACAGCAGCGAATGGCCTTGTGTATTGGGCGTTTTTATTAAAGCTGAAGAGGCAGGCCCGGGCCTCGGGGTGCTGAAGGTCAGACATCGATTCTCAGGCACCGTGGAGCCACTGGTCTGTCTCCAGTGGTGGGAGGAAGGCTCCGTCGCTTGGCTGAGGAGCTACGGTGGCTGGGGGCAACGGAGGGAGACAGGCCAGGGGGGGGTTAAATGGTAATGGTAGCTGATAGGGTGGGGTCAGGCTGGGAGAGCTGGGGGGTGGTCTTCCTGCTTCTTTAATGATTAAAGGAGGATGTGACACCCTCCCCGGAGCCAGGAATCCACCCCGAGGCGCTTTAGTGCCACTGTCCTCATTGCAGCGGCGTTACGTCGCTCCACTGGAGCCTCCATCAAAGCTCTGATCACACCCAGCCAGACACTCGGCTCCCTGGCACAGTTCTCTCTTTGTGACTTATCTTCTTGAATCTTGTCAAACCTGATGGCTTTTGGAAAAACCAAAGCGGTTTCCCACAGTGTGCAGAGCTAACCATCCGGCACCACATCGCTTGCCTTGGGAACTGAGCCGTTCTGTAGTTCATGCGAACGATGAATGTCTTCGCATTGGACCAACACCAGACTGCATTAGGGCTGCTCCTGGGAAGATGATTTATTTCACTGGACTGACGAACCTGGATTATGACAGCATTTAAATGTTTAGAGCAGGGAAGAAATTACAAGTATCAGTAATCCCTGACACTAGATATATGGTTAAGCATCAAAATACAAAAATTGGTAGTGAGAGACAAGATAAAAATGGACGTAAAACTACATGTGAAGGCTGGTCATCGGCTGATCAAAGACTGTAACCCTTAAGTAGTCAAAACTGGTGAACAACAATGGCTTTCATGTCATTTTCTTTCAGGCATCACGCTGCCATGAACACCTGATGACAAAAGCAAAACTCCCTTTTGTCTCTGAACAAAGCAAGACTGTTATCAGTGACTAGCTAGGCCTCAAACAAGACCTGTTAGATATAGACTCTTTTTAACTGACGCATGAAGGAGTTGAGACAAATATGTCAGACTGTAGATCTGTACAAATTTCCCCTGGGAAATTAAACCGAGTCTGGAGGATTTCCAGGCCAGACTAAGGCGAGAAATCAACTCAAGTTCATCTTGTACACACTTCCTGTTGACAGAGTTCAAAATAATCAACAAAGTGCCCTAAAATAAACCTGAACTCGTGTTAGCAAAAAGAAATCAAATCTGTAAGGGTTAGCTGCGTGGCACACAAAATTTTCAGAGTGGAGTATTGCAGCTTAAGTATGATTCTTCTCTTTATATATATGTAAAACCTCATTAGAAATTACTTAACGTTTATTTCACATGTAATGGACAAAAAGCAGAAAAAAGAAGAAAAGAAAAGGGAGAAAGGTTGGGATAAGATTTAGAGACAGGAGCAGATAAGAGTAAAGGAGAGAAAAATGGACAGACAACACAAGTCAGCACACCACAGTCTGCTCCTACACGTACAGAAAGAGGAAAAAAACTAAACAAAACCAAGAAACCACAGCATCAAACAACATGCTTATATAAGAGTAGTCATTATCATTACAAAGTACACACTACAGCTTGACACGTAAAGCATTAACCTACTGAAACACACACCTGTATGAGTGACAAATTCAACATATGTTGAAGATTGACAACTAATCTTTGAATTTGGAATCTGACTCTGAAACAAAGAAGTCGTGGAAAGTGAAGAAAGCATTCCAGATTAACACCACATGTTGTCACATTTATGTGATTTGTTTCAGGTTTGTTTCAGGTTTTTTTTTATTTTTTTTTTTTACTTTGTTCTGTTAATGTCCTTCTTTCCAGTGGTCTGTGGTGGTTTCAGTTAGCATCTTCAGAGAGCCGGCTCCCAGGGCTTTAGACCCACACTGTCCTCCAGTTGAGTAAAGACAGCCAGCCGACACAGAGTTGAAAATGAAAAGCAAAACACTGAAATACACATGATGCAGAGCATTGATCTTTGAAGCTGAAGAGATTTCACTCAGATCCCTTGGATCGCAAGTCTGATTTTTTTATATGCAATAACTGCACAGTATATTATTGTTGTTATTGGTGCCTGCCATAGCAATTTGTAGGAATTGCTATGGCAGGCTGTTGCTATGGCAGCATTCGCTTTTTAGCTCATTGTTAAATAAAAGCTAAGCTTTACATACTAAATGGAGTTTGTCAATCTCAGTTAACATGCTAGTGATAATCCACATCTTACTGGCAGTGTCAACTAGTCGCTCTGCATCAGGGGTGTCAAACTCCAGTCTTTAGATGTGCCACAGGTACAAAAAACAAAAATGGCAGGCCGCTTTAAGATTTCTTCAGAAATGTTCTAGTTATTCCTATTACTACCATTGTTGTACAGTCATGTTTTTATATGTATTATTGTTTACACTAATACCTTTCTATTCTATTCTATTTTTTACACATGTATATTTCTCCTTCACTATGACTTGAATTATCCCATCACCCACACATGTTGCAGCTGTGACAAGTCAGTACCAGCTCTAACTAAAAGTTCGTCACAGACTCAGTGCCAGCTGGGCCTCAGCTGCAGTCTTGGTCCTGCAGCCAGATGGACTTCTGTGCCGGTCCATCTGGCTCTCTCCTGGTGCCAGCCTCCCTCCACCAGCCGCATGATCAATAGCAGCCTCACTGGTTAGACCACGACTCCCTGGTCCTCACATCAGCCATGCTCCCTGACTGCAGCCTCATTAAAAATAAATCACATCCAGATTGCATTGATTCCTTATTACTCATTTCATTTGTTGAACGTCTTCCCTTTGTCTTTCTTTGTTCTCCTGTTTAGCTGTGTCATGACGAGGAATGGGCAGGAAGCCCCCATAGTGCCGGGATCAAATGTCACTTTGTAGTCTTTAATAAATGACTTTAATAAAAACAATTTTTTTTTTTTTTGTCTAATTTTGAGGAAATGCCAAAAAAATCAGCCATTATCGCTGCAGCATTTTTAATGACTATGAAATATTCCCAGAAATGCATACGGACAAGAGAAACATAAATCACACAGAAACAAGAGCTTTAGTCAAATATGAAGTTGATGAATGTGATATAAGTTCATCCCTCATACGACACCAAAAAGATAACTCATCAAAGCAACGTCTATGTCACTGTGTCCATTATTTTTTTACTTTATTGCAGATTCTCCATCTGATTTCGGTTGCATTCCTCTGGGAGATTAGAGCTGAAGCTCACCTGCTGAGTTTAGTGCGAGTCTGTACAAGCAGGCAGACCAACCTCAGCGTGATGTACTGATACCGAGCCGCCAGCCCTGCCGCCACAGCTTACTCAGAGTTACGTTTAAAAGGCGCTAATTCCGTAGAGAAAGGCAAACGGGCGAACTCAATAAGCACAGTGAACGTACATTAGCATTGACGGCACTGGACGGCGTTAGCATTTGACAGGCTGTGACGTCAAACAAATCGAATTGCAATGTCAATATGTGCAATAATGCAACCACAAAAGTCTACATGGGGGCAATATTTAGTCATGCATCCAAATTCTGTTTGTCACTAGTGTATTTGGCCAGTCGGATGGATTTTCACTGCCTTTAATTCCTACACCGAATAAAGAGCTAAAGCGCGGGGAGAACGGTGGGGAGAGCAGTGAGGAAAATATGAGCACAACGCAATTAATACCGTCATGTCATGTTTTCCTAATGTTGTGCAGCTCTTCTGAAAAAGTAAAGAACGGTGGAACAGCTGATCAGATGAGTTTTAGTTGTTTCAGTTGAAGTTGACTATGTAAAAGCAATTCAAAGTAAAAAAAAAAAAATTATATTTGTGTAAATCAATGCTGCACTCTGGATACACTCCGATGAATAACATCTGTGTTACCAGGCAAAGTTGCACTGGTGAAGGTGCTGGTTGAACAGATTCAACAGATTTTTTTTTCAATGAGTTTAAAGATACAAACTTTGTTGCTAAATTCTTGATTTCTGCCGTCATGTATGCTCAGTGAAAGTTTCTTCTTAAATAAGTTATATATAAAAGCCAACCATATAAACCCTCCTCAGTAACAGTAACCTATTTAGTGTCAGTGTTGCAGACTCTGCTATGCT
Source organism: Girardinus metallicus (assembly GCA_903067095.1). Classification (NCBI taxonomy): domain Eukaryota; kingdom Metazoa; phylum Chordata; class Actinopteri; order Cyprinodontiformes; family Poeciliidae; genus Girardinus; species Girardinus metallicus. The sequence continues at coordinate 86,268 of CAEGAE010047277.1, forward strand.
GAAAATGAGTATTCAGCACTCAAAGTGCTTTTGGGTGCTGTGTATGTTTCGGTGAAGTGTAGGCCTGAGGCTGGAGCGACATATTTCAGTTCACATTATGTTCAGCGGTGAAGCATGATTCCGCATCTGAATTTTTATGGTGCACATTGAATGTGTGAAGAAGTTGAATTTCTGTTTGGCTTTCGATTTCTATTGTTTCGATTTTTAGATGTATGAAATTACCAAAGTTAGCTAAAACAGGACACTGATCTAAAAAGCAATTAGCGTACAAAGACTAAAATCAAGCCAACTCTATGATAATTGTCTACTGAGGTAGAGAACCTCAGATGTTCTTCGGGGGATAGAAGGCCGACTTTGTAATCGTCTCAGTGTGTCTCTGGAGATTCAGGTATGTAGCGATTTGCAAAAATCATTTTTTGAGCAATGCGATTGGTGGATTTAGTTGTTTATTCCCAGAAAGTCGTGATAAAGTAACTCTACCTTGATTATGTGGCCATTTCAACAGCTGTGGGCAGAAATACCAGCCCAAAACCCTGGAAGTCATGCCCGTCCCTTAAAATGATGTCACGCCTCACATCTTCTCATGTGCCACATGCTGGGTAGCTTTCTCAGAGATATTTTTGTGTGAAGTGTTTGTTTTCTCAGTGCGATGACAGCCTTGGCACAAATGATCGTAGACTTTTAGAATGCGAAAGAGGACAAAGCTGTACAATTTTGAGAACACTTCCCATCAAGTAACACGTTTGAGGAAAAGGAGAACTGAACGGCAAAGCGCCACATAGACCCAGGCTCCGGTTTAATCCCACCTTGATCCCCTGAGCTGCAGGTAAACCTGTGCCAGGGTTATCTTTTGGGGGGGGGGGGGGGGGGGGGGGGGGGGAATCCTTTTTTTTTGTTCTTAAATTAAGCAGATTTTTTTTTTTTTTTTTATAAAACCACAAC
>CAEGAE010047300.1:0-31203 GCA_903067095.1 Girardinus metallicus
TTTATGTTTATGATGTAAAGCACTTTGAAATGCCTTGTTGCTGAAATGTGCTATACAAATAAAATTTGATTTGATTTTTTATTTGATTAAATGTTCATATTAAAGATACACATTCAGTGCTTAACCTCATAATGTTCAGTTTTAAATGGTTTTACATGGTTAGAACTAATCAGTTTAGGATATTCTGCTGCTGTGTAAAACTCAAAAGACCAACTCCACATTACCACAGATTTTATTTTTTGAATAGTTTGACACATGCACTGCAACTTTTTAATAGAAGGGTGTCCAGAAAAGGCACAAAAGATCAACAGATCAGAGATTGTGTGAGCATAGCAGTAAACCTTCTGAATCTTTATTCAAGTAAGCAAGTTTATGGCCTCTGAAAAAGTTGCTGTTTCATACTGCTGACCTGTATGCTGCTCTCTAGTTCTCACTGAAAAACATTATGAATACATTCACTTTCATGTACCCTCATCTGCTATTCTCAATGTGTTGCACAAAAAACACACAGATTTTCACACAATATGTCATACATAATGTTCTTCCTGCACTGTGCTGCAAACAGACACTCCCCTTGCTCCCTCCAGTGTATTCATCCTGTAAGATGGCATCTCCAGTAAAATATCTCTGCATCTGAAGGACATAAAAATGTTTTCCCATTCTACTGAACTTCTATTATGTTCACACGTAAAAACAGCTTAGATGAAAAAGCAGTCTTATCCAAAAGTCAAACTGGCCAAAGTACCCAAATTTGAATGCAAACTAAATCCATTAGTTTTGTTTCTATGATTGTTGATTAGATGTTTTCAGTGGAATAGACCACATTCTTTTTAGCATAAACGTGATGGAGGAAATAATTTAATGAAATTTACCTTACACCATAAAAAGCTGCATAGCTACCAAATTTTAAGTGTGATGACAAATGCAAAAAGTGGGGATATAGTTTAACAAGAGAACATAATAATTTTATTTTTCAAAGATCTTTGGATTATTGTTTACCAATACTGGAAAGCCTTTGGACTTATTATGTATTTCAGTTTGGGTTATCATTGCTCTTGGATTATAGTCAAGCTCTTTAGCTATATACTATTAGATTAACATCCGCTAGATCCAAGTGTGACCCTTTAAAACAGAAGGTCACAAGTTAAACAAACATGAAAGGCAGAGATAAATGTCTTGGTTTAGAATTGCTATTCCAAGGTTATAGCAGTTGAGCATTTCAATTAGTTTGTCTGAGAGCAAATTTAAGCAAAAGGAGAAAAAGGTATTTAACAGCGAGAATGGAACTGCCACTATAGATTAAAATAAAAACAATATACGACAGAAAGTCTCAAATTCTACTTTAAAGGAGACATGTGCCCCTGTTTATGATTTGGTAATCAAATTACACTCAAATATGGGTTGTAGAAAAAGAAATATTTGTGTTCCTGGGATACATTTGATTGTCAATAAGATTTTATCTTGGTAAGATAATTTGTTTCTTTTTTCCATGGTTTTATGGACTTATAGTATTGTGGACTTTAGTTCACGCACATCAGGATTTTTCTACCTCCTGTTTTCACAGATTCAGTATATGTTATTGACATTAGTTGCCTTTTTTGTTGCTCATCAGATTTCTACTCTACTTTGATAACTAAGATAAGATTTAGCATTAAAATAGGGAGGATTAAAAACCTTCACCAACTCAAACATATTGGGATGAACTAGTGATTATCACAAAGGTTGCAACTCCTCTGGCTCCTTCTGCCCATTAGTACAGGATTCACCGTGATGGACCATGTCAGAGCTGTGTGGAGGTGGAATTTCACCAATTGACAGATGCTTCCTTTTTAGCTGGACAGTTTTTTTTTTTTGTTTTTTGTGAAATGTGAAAAAACAATATTCTGAAAGAATGGCTGCAAATTGCATACAATTGCAAGCATGTTTCTCCATCATGAAGAAAGTGAGAATGAATTTGAGACTCTGACACTTAGCAATTATTAATAAACTCATTGGCCTAACGGTGTATTTGCAATATTAGTTTGTTGTGTCCAAAAATCTGGCTCATTTTTAAAGTGATGTATCAGAAATATACCAACACCACATACCTTGTAGCTGTGTAGCTTTAGCTATATACTATTAGATTAACATCAGCTAGATCCAAGTGTGACCCTTCAAAAGAGAAGGTCACATATATATTTTGATTTGATAAAAATCTAATTAAAATATAGATTCAAAGGTTTTCCTAAAATATGACACGTGTTGTCATAGATGTTGTCAAACATCTATGACAACACGTGTCATAGGTGTTTTACTTGTTTTTTTCCATGTAAAACATTTCTTTTACTTACATTCTACCATTTTTTTATGTTTTAAGCATACCTAGGGTGTTGCTTTGATTCTTTCATGCATGTTGAGGAATACTTGAATCTACTGTGGCAGCCATTTGAGGTGTCAAAACACTTCCTTTCACAAAATGCCACTTATTTCCACAAAGCTCCTTTTTGAAGGTGCAGTCTCCAGCTGATCTTTTGCCTAAGAAGTCAAATTTATTTTAAGGTATGTTTGATATATACAGCCTTTTTATAATCACCTATGGTAACATAGGTACGTGTTGGTGATGCAAAATGGCACTATCTGCCCAGAATACACAGTACCACTCCTTTAATGATATTTGAAGGTCAGATTCTAGAATCTTGGTCTGATACATGTGGAAATAATATTTGAAAGTAAAATACACATCTAGAAGAGGTACTCTGGCAGTTTACACCAAATACTGAAAAAGATATACTTAAAGGAAGTCTGGAGATCTAAACTTATGGTCAATGAACAAAAACCTTACAGTTTTTTTTTTTATTTTATTTTTGTTTTCTTGTGTAAATTCAACTTTATTAATCAGTCTTCTTTGGTTTGTATAATAAATATTCATCAAAAAGAGCCAATGACTTCAACCACGCAGTGTTGATAGACTATTAAAAACCAAATGTCTTTTGTTAATTTCCTGAAAAGCTATATTTCAGTAATGACACTCACAATAAACAGTCTCTGATGTTCAATTAAAATGAAGTAATAGATTTTATACCTCTTATACCAGTTTACATACCTCCCAGAAGCAAGTGAAGATGATAATGTTAGAGTCACAGGAGTACAAATATTTTAACATTTTTGTCAAGAATAACATTTTGTCATTAAGTAATTGTTTGTTTTTACACCTTACAATGCTCCACATTTGTGATGTAAGAATTTCAACTTCGATTTGATGTGATGCAAAATACAACACGTGTCATAGATGTCCAAAGAAATAGGCGGGCTGCCCCACGGATTCATTTATTTCCGTAATAACAGGAAAGGATATTTAGAGCTGCAACACTACATGTATAATTAAAGTTGTGCTTAAGCAAGCTTTGGTTTTGTTTTTTACAGACTCCATTGCAGTGTCGCTAAATTCAATTGAAAATCATTCCGTTCAGATGGGAAATAGATTGGTCTTCTATGAATCTCTTATTCTTATTCTGGAGAGTGGAGAGTATCTGAGTTAAAAACCTAATGCAGTTATCAAGTAGTGAAAACTACCACCACCTATCAGCCAGTACAACAGTAGCTGAATCACACTGAATTGTTGGGTTTGTTTCCCTGCTGCTTGGTATGTGGGAGTTATGGCAGGTGGTGTTTGGTCTTTTGTGTCAATAAAGAAACGTCATCAGTATTCTTTACACAAGAAAAATAAAGTTTTATTTAAATATATGCTTTATAGTAAAAACATATATTTATCTAATATAATAATTTATTTGCTACTCGTATCAACAGAAAATACTCATCATTTGAAAGTATGGCATACCACACAAATGACTACATACCATACACAAAAATATCACAAAAAAAATCTTTTCTGTTGTCGCTACTACTGCAAGGTTTTCATTGAAACCTAAAGAACACTATATAATTCATTTTTTGACCCTAAGACACAAGTGACAAGAGCAAATTGAAGTCAATTTGGGTAACTAAAATTTTCTCTAAAGCTGTCACACTTGAAAAACAAATATCCGCCAAAGCCATGAAAGTCTTCAATACGAGGTGAATAGGTCTCTTTAATTTGTGTCACAGGGTAAAAATTAGACCACAGAGTGGTTATTAATTTTCATCCTGTATCCAGTGCCCTTGTTTGTTCGAGAAAGACAACGATCGCCTGCATACATGGTATCTCAAGCCTCCCCCGTCCTTCTGCTACTCTCCTTTTTTTTTCCCACTCTGCTCTGTTTAATATCACTGAGCCCTTACTCTCCAGGCCTTGATCCAATCCTCATTCCTGAGATGTTGTGGTGTCTGTGACACCATCAGCCATGTGCGAAGGGTCATTAGCACAGCCGTCATTAAATAAATGAAATCAATCTCAAAAACAGCTGGCTCCTGGGGAGGGAGGGGGATTTGGGAATATATGGGGAGGTTCAGGCAGAGAATATTGATGATGATGCTGCTGTGATGTGTGTGTGTGTCCTATGTATGAATATGGATATGTGTGTGTGTCTGCGTGTCTGTTTGTGTGTATTGGAGGGTCTGATATCATGAGTTTTAGATTGTTCTCAATCTTGGCCACAGTAATTATAATGTAAGTGGAACAACAGCGTGAGGTGTGTGTGTGGTAATTAACCCCAGGCAGCTGAGAAATGGGTGTAATGAGGAGAGCAGGACATTGAATCTGTTCAATCAATCCTTACTCTCTCCTCTGGAGCATTTAAATGTATCCGTGACCTTGTAATGGTTAACTGCGACATACATTTGAACCCATTTAGCACATCACCGTCACTTCATTTATTTTTTTCTAAGCAGTTTTACTCATATTGAAGGGGACTCTAAAAGTCTGTTTTGACTTTGTGCTAGTTTTCTTTTTTTAATCTTACAGTGTATCAAAAATTCATCAATGTGGTCAGTCACTGGAGCTCATATATATGTCACATTAGTAGAAAAAACTAATGAAGCCTTAAAAATGTTGTTATACGATTAACATGAAATTGGAATATTAATTTAAAACATGAGGGTAATAGAGTGAATCATACATTAGAGGCCAATGAATGAATGCCATTACACAAATAGTATTACTAACTCAACTAAGCAGCAATAAAAATGTTGTCGCTTTTATTGCCCTGAATTAAGTGACAACCTTCAGTATAATTATCAAATGTTTTATAAATTACATTAATATTTTAGTATATCACAACAGTGCTGGGATTATTTTGGAAATTACAGTGGACAGGAGAGCAAATTGTTAAACCTTAACCTGCAGAACATAATATCAAAGTAAACTAAGAGTCAATTGCAGCTGAATTTGGATTCAGATAGTTCAAGTAGAGACTGAAAAGAACCGGATGAAACAACAATAGTGAAAACCAATGCCTTATTTTCTGATGTAAGCTCAAAATGGTCCCAAACTATGAAATCTTTTGTTTGTCTTGAGGTTGCTCCATAGTTGACGCTGTACCGTAAAAGATAAAGAATTCTTTTGGCAACTGCATCCGCTTCCTCGTGAACACAGTTTGGCGCGCCAGTGTCATTTTGAAACAGTTCCTGTATCGGTCACGTGACTTGTTGAAAGCAATACTCGCACCGACACGGGGTTTTGTCTATAGGCTTCACGCTTGCGCCGGCACATCGGAGTTGCCGGACCCATCACTAGGATTTCTGGTTTTTGTTCTGCTTCGGCTCCCGCTGATTTTTGTAAGTTTGTCCATCATTTTTTCATTTACCTGACATCTCTACCTTTCTGCATTTGGGTTCACCATCAAAACACACATCATGACAAAGACAGGCTGCAGCACAAAAAACACACTTTCAAAATATTCTACATGTAACAATTAGGACATCCCAAGCAAAAGCAACAACAAAAAAAACAAACATTAAAGATTATGCATCAAGACAAAAGCTGTATGTAGATGCAATGCAGAAACAAAAATAAGAGTTCATTCAATTTAGCAAAAGCCTCTAACTAAATGTGAAAGAATGTGAAAGCTTGTGAGTCGCAGGAAGAAATTTAAAGTAAAGAACTTCCAGAGATAATTTATAGTTTTTATCATTTTGACCTCAAATTGGCACTACAGACTCACCAGATAGAAAATAGCATTAGAAAAAAGCTGTGTACAAACAAGAAATCTCATTAAGCTATTAATGTGAGTTCCATCGGTGCATTTTTAGTTAATTCTTTGAAGTTGCTCACAAAGGAGAGAGTAGTCAGAATTTTTATCCAAGTAAGAGTAGAAATACTTCACTATAATATAACCCAATGAAAGTAAAAAGGATGGTGCATTAAACTACTCCTCAAAGTACACTGTTTCCAAAAGGTTACTCTGGTAAATGTCGCTCATTGCTACCTGTCTGGATGTGGGCTTATATGTATATTGGAAGCAGATGCAAGATTGCCCCATAAATGAGATAAGCTAATGTTGAGTTAAAACCAAACATAATTTTAGCTCTCCACCTTGAATTTGTTAATTTGGCTTTTTCTTACCATACCACAGATATGTCAGAGTGATCAAATTTCAAAAATAATTTGTGACCAAAGTTGTACCTTTTTCAGATATATGTCTGGTAGGGGGCTTAAATAAAGTGCACAAGATTTGTCAGGGTTGTTGAGATTGGCTTGTCTATGATATAGGCCAGAGATAAATCCAGGGTCATATTGGGGTCTGGCTGCTTTTCAAAGGTCATGTGTGTGAGCCACATCATTCAGCACTGTGTGGAGGCGGTGGCACATTAATCAGTTTAGTAACATAATCTGTCACAAATGGGAGAGCATATAACTGCCAGGCTCACAACTAAAGGCGCCATTAGAAATGCCAATCAGCTCAGTGTTCTCTCATATAACGAGGCCAACCTGCCAAATTGCAAGGCTCATTCACACAGTGTGAATGCATCAGAATAATTGGGAATTCTGACTTGAAACCTATTATTTGCAGGATGGGTAATGCTCTGATTGAATAGATTGCGTTGATAATGTAGAACATCAGATAGCAGCCCCGCAGATCATTTATTAGGACAATTTCAGTGTAGTTCTGTGCATGGGAGATGAGGATCAGAAATGAAATCAGTCCATTTTGGGCTTTACACATATGCAAAGTTATGTGCAATATCCAAGTGTCACTACAGTTTTCCTGATAGAAGTTTGATTTGGTGCTTTCACTTCACAAGCTCTTCACATAATATAAAATGCAGAAGGTGTTGATTATTTTTTTAGAGTAAGCAGTCAATTGACTAAAAGCACTAAGGTAATAACCAACGAGGCTCATTACAATTTCTCTGTGATTTTTATTTATGACAAAATTACCACAACACCTAAAACCTTCACATACAGTGCATTCAGAGAGTTTAATCAATGCTTCATTTTATGCCGCAGCCTAATTCCAAATTGTATTAAAATGAACCGTTGCCTGAGTCTCAGGTCAAAAGTGCTCTGGAGCAAGTTTGTGAACGGTGAACATTGCTGCATTCATCTTTTCTACTATCCTGACTAGTCTGCACTTCCTGCTGCTGCATCCCCTCAGCATGATGCTGCCACCACCACGCTTCACTGATGAGCCATATTGAGTTTCCTTGACAAGCTGCAGCTCTGACAGAGGGAACCTGGCAGGTCCTACTCTCCCAATTCCTCGGTTTAGTCAGCCAGCTCTGGGAACATTTTGGGCTCAAATGACAATTTCTTGCTCTCTTTTAGCCAAACAGAATTGGGAAATAGGGCCTTTGTTTTTCTTGATGCCCCTTACAAGGAACATGTTGCAAAAAGACTGGAAAAGAACTGAACTTATTTCATTGAGCACTTTAAAGTCCAAACCAAGAGGGGTAGAGATGAATTATTTTAATTGGTACTGTTTATTTGTATGGTATTTTAATTGTAACTACTTGTTGTTGTATAACCTTTGCTTCCTCTTGGTCAGGACTCCTATGAAAACGAGGCTTTTAATCTCAGTCTGACTTTTCTGGTAAAATAAAGGTAAAAAAAAAAAAGGGGGGTTAAAGTTGTTAGCAAAGACGAGTGAAGAAGAAAATAATTGAAATGAAAGGATGAAGTTTTTTCTCACAAGGAAAGTGATTCAGTTTTGTGCCCTCATGGTTTAAAAATATTATCCTGATTGATAAAACTGTTGACTTCCTCACACTGTATATAGCCAAACCATAGTGTTCTTTATCTGCAGAGTATTGCAAGATTGCTGTCAAAAAATGTTTCCTACGAAAGAATATCTCTTAAAGAGTATGAGAAAACATTAATTTAAGCAACTTCTTAAATTCCTGTAAATAAACATGAGTGGAGATTGGTCAACAAACTATACTGTCCCATCCTTTTAAACTTTTAACTGCAGGCCAAATAAAAAATCATAATAATGCTAAAAAAGGGCCTCATACTTAATTAATAAGTATGGATTTGTCACACAGAAGCTTAAAATTTTAGAGAGCACAGAAAGTAAAGTAGAAAATATCTTTCACAGTGGGGAAATGCACCATTCCAATGATAGAGGAAACCAAAAAATAAATTTTAAAACAATTTACAACACATTTTTTGCACATTAATAACCTAAACGCTTTGTTTTTACATTGTTTAATGACATAGCCTGTTTCTTGTTTAAGTGCGGAGAAGGCAGATGAAGGAGGGATTGAAATCGAAGATCTTGATGTTGCTTTTTTCTGTTGCTGAGGATCATCGCCAGTGACAGGTATGGCTGTTCTAACCGTGCACAACTTGAAACAGTTGCCACAGGCTATACATACCTCATCAGTCTCAACCTGTCCAAATCAGTTTCTGCATCAAGCTAGTTAAGTTCAGACATGTTATCAAATCCTCTGAGTAGAATAAAACGTATTATTTGTGTTGGAGCTCCAAAAGCGGTATTGCATTGTAGTTTCTTTTCAAATTATTTGTTCACAAGAAGGCAATTTCTCTAGTGAGATACATATAAGTTGACCCAGACTGGATTTATAACATATTTTTTATGATTCAAAATAAGTAAAATACAAATCAAAATAGCATTAATTTAATATTTGTTTTTCAAGAAATTAAAGAAAGCTGCACGATTCAGTTAGAAAAAATGCATTACCAAGGTTGCTCTCGCGAATAAACAAAACACTCTTCAGTTATGAGTCCATTAGACTAGTAAGTGTTAATCAACACTGTTTTAAAACATTTACTACACACCATTGTTTGGGGTGTCACCTTTGATAGTGTCACACTATCAAAATTCCCTGCATTATGCAGGGAATTTTGTGACTCTTGGAAGTGACAGAACTGAATGATCCCAAACATTCAGTTTGGGATAGGCTATTTCGCCTATTGTATTTATTTAGAATAATTCTTTGACATTTTTTATGTAAGAAAAAGTCAGATCGCTAAGCTTGTTGTTGGTCTAATGTATTATTCTGGTCTTAAATGTTAAGATTTACCAACTATAAGCTCATATTACAGAAAAAGGCTTGAAAACGTCAGTATATGTGTAATCATATAATGTATGTATATATTAGAAGCGCAACCATGGAAATGCCCAAAAATCAATTTTAAAATGCATTTAAGTTGTTTGTCTTTGCTGCTCCTATTTGCAAATATACGACACATCCACTCAGCATCCACTCGGCCACCATACAAGGCCATTTCGCCTATTGTATTTAAGAAAAAGTCAGATCGCAAAGCTAGTCTACTACTGTTTATACAGAATTTTGTACACAAAGCTATTTTTGTTTAAGCATATGCTGATGGAATTTGATGCAATATGAAACCTTACGCAATTGTTTTAAGTAAATATGCTATTGGTTTACATTGTCTTTTCCTCTTGCCAGTCACATAATTTAAACAGAATCTCTAGATCATTTGAATAGAACAGTTGGTTTCTGAATCAGAAATTGTTTCTGAATCAAATTTCTAGACACAGAGGTTTCCCCTCATCTCTGCTTCCATTCTGCTTACCGCCCTAGCTGCCAATCATTTCTTCATTGCCTGCTACCTTCTTCAACTGCATCTGCTAACTTGCAATCAGTACTCTTGGTTCTTTTGTCATTCCTTCTTCCCCCTCTGTATTTAAATAAACTTCCTGGTTTCTGTGTTCTCCACTGGCTCCTTTGGTTGCTCTCCCTCCATGATCTTGGTTGTCTGTTGGTTCCAGTGTTATTATCTGTTCATGACTGTAAGTTCATTTTTTATTTCTTCATTAAAGATTTTAATTTTCCTCCGGCTCTCTGCACTTATAGGTCCTCCTTTAAACACTGCATTGTGACAAGAGCATCAACACATAGAAGACTAAAACTTTCTACCAATGAGCCATGGCTTACTGTTACATTGGAATGGCTCTAACGAGAGTTCCTCTTTTTTCTGGCTCTGTAATTAAATAATTTAGCAACCATGGCACAGAATGTGTGGCTTAACCTCTAGTAGTGCAGTTCAGCACTTGTATACAGTTAATAAAAAGGATGGGAAAAAATTTTTGTTTTCATCCACATAATCATTCTTAAGATTTGTAAAGTTTAAAGTTTGTGTAGTACATGGTAGTATTAAATCTAAAATTTCAGAACTTGAATTGTAACCACATTCTTGTTCAGAAAATCCTGAAGTCCTTTAGGAATAATTTTAACAAAGCACTGGAAACCTTCAGAAGGATGTGATCTCTTAATGAATATGACTTTCTGGTGGCACCCTGCTAAGCAGAGATTGATGCTATTAGTGATTTAGATTAATTTTTAACAACTTATTCAGGGAGAGGAGGAAAGTATTGTTGTAAAAATGAGTGTAACCAAAAAATATAATAAAAATTCTGTAATTAGATGTATGTCATCACATATAAAAAAAAATGTTTCTCTTTGCCAAGCTTTATTTTTTCAGTTAAAAAATTAAACCACATCAACACTTAAAATTATTTTTCGAGAGCATACAGTATATTGTCATTGTTTTTTGTTTTTTTTTTTCTTATAAATCACAGGTAGTTCACACACCTTGCTGTTATTAAGTGTTTTCCTCCAACCCTGATGGACTAAACTGCAGGAGGCTAGTGTAAGAACTATATTTCGCAATACACTGCATAACCCACTCTGGTTCCAGGAGAAGGAAAAGGATTTTCTGGAAGAAAACTCTGATGTTACAGGAAGTATATAAGTTCAGGACTGGGACCAACAAGCCCTCTTCACAGTGTAGGTACAACCCTAAAAGTAGTTCCACTTCCTATAATTTTTTTTTCTTGTAGTATGTTAGGGTTAACTGTAAAATAATTCTTAGATACTACAGGTGACACCCCAAACAATGATGTGTAGTAAATCTGCATGCATTGCATAACACTTTCAAAGTCCAACTAAATAGAAACAAAGAACATCGTCAAATCTAAAAAGACATAATTGATCTTTTTAACAGGTTATACACATTTCTATATGTCTTTAGTAGAAGCTTTTAACCAACGCAATTTTCAAATAAAGACATAAAATACAGGTAACTTCCAAACAGAAACTAACATTTGCAAATATAAGTTACATATAGATTTATTCCTAATATGTCATACACATATTAAGAGATATGTTGGTCATATTTCATATTTTAAAACTACATTGTATATTGATTCAAATACAGAGATGACTCTTAATTTTTAAAGACCCTAAAGAACAACACACAGATATAACCCAATGCTGGGCAATGTAAACACAAACGTTTCTGATAATTTCATTGAAAAACTACTGATTCGGTCTTACAAATGGGGGAAAAAAATATGGCTCAATAAAAAATTACACATTTCTCTAAATACTTATTCAGAAACTCTGAAAAGTGACAAATTAACAAGGTATAAGTTCACTGAATAAAATGTTCAATATATTCATTAAAATCTCATTTAGTGTTCCAAAAGAAAATGAGCTGGGTCACTCAGGGTCTTCCAGGCAATTCAGATGAAAAAGAATAAGACAGGACATTCAACCCTTGGAGAAAAGGCCTTTTTAAATGTCTCAATTAAAAGAAAAATATACTCATGGAATGTTTCATACACTGATAAATCATCAGTTTGTTCAATACCTACCAGCAAGCAGTTTGTGATTTGTTTACTTACCAATTTTGATATCACTCGCAAAAGCTTTTGCATCACTAAAAAAGGAAAAAAAAATAACTGAACAAGTGAGATAGATTAAGACCTTAAAAAAAATAATAATAAAATTATAGTATAAATACCTTATGCTGTGAGAATAGTGTATCACCAACATACTGTTTTCTTTTATCTTTAAATATATAGTACAGAAGATTTATAAATGTTTTGATTCTGTTTGTTGGCTAAGTTTTCAAAAAAATAATTATCCCTTAATTCAGTCAAATGGTTCCAAGTAACAGATGGTTACAATTAGGTAAGCTCAATTGCCCCTTTGCCAATTTATACCTTCATGTCATGCCTGCACATTAACATTTTGCCCCTTCTTACTTTAATGGTATACCTGTAGTCAAAACAATTCATGCCAAAGTACTTAAGCTATAGCATATCAATTTTTTCTTTTTTTTTTTTTGTGACATAATTGATGGATTTAAATGGTCTTTGAAATATGGAAGCCTTAAATGTACTTTAATTCAATACTATGAAATTTTAAAATCTGTATTACATTATATTCCAAATTATTTTGATTTCTTGTTGACTTATCATAATTTATGACAAATTAAGAACTCTAATCAGAGTGAAGTACTCTAAATGACATCCTGCAGATACATATTATTGACTGGAGTCATTTAATTACATTTATTTACCATAAACACACATCAAAATCAGAAAATAACTTCACTTCATCGCCCATGAAAGTGGGTATGAAACATCCCAGAGGAGACTGACTGATGCATGGGAAGATAAAAATATTCCTAGGTAGATAGTAGCGTTACATACCTGAGAAAATCAAGAAAGAATCAACCAAATCTGCATTTGTTTGGTGAATATTCCAAACAAATTGACATAACAAAACAAAGAAAATCTAGTTCAACAAATGTTTTAATAAAAGGTTTGAATTAGGGGTGTGCTAGTCAATCTGCCCAAATTTTCTTAAGTTTGGGTGATCAGCTGCCTACATGTGGAACAAATCTTATTCATGGATCTAGTCTATTTCTGCAAAGGTCTTAAAAATCAACTACTGTACTACTTTGCTCTGTCATGAAAGAGGGCTAACTGATAATCATTCCCACCTGCTAACATACGCATTTGCACAGTTAACAATAGTCACTCCAACATTGAAAAGTTTATATTGTTTCACTGAAATTGTTCAGCGTTATGATTAAAAAAAAAACAAAAATAAGATTGAAACACTGAGTGTGGTTTGTTACCTGATAACACCTCATAGTATCAGTCATAAAAATTTGTACCAGTACAAATTGAATAGGCAGATCAGGCTTTAAAAAGATCAGTAATTGATGGTTGGTCAGAAAACATACTGCTAGTTCATGTCTTTGCTACTTACTACAGGCAAAGTTACCTTTTCAGAAGGTAATGCATTGATACACCATAAATAAATAAAATTTTCTCAGAGCACACTGTATTGTTTTTTTTGTTCTTGTTTTTTTTTTTAGCCAGCATACTCAGAGAAGGGAATGTAAAGTTATCACTCAATTACTGTCTCATTTTTTGCACAGTAACATGGAACCTGCAGAAAAACACATCTTTCATCATGGTTTTGTGGAAGAAAACATAAAGGAAACTGCTCAAGAAAGCAGTGTTTGCGACTGCACTAAAGCCATGTAAAATGCTAATGTTTTTTAATAGAATATAAAATAGTCCACATGACATGAATAATTTTTTTTTCAGAAAGTGGTGTCTAAGAAAGTGAATCATTGTGTTTTAAAGCTTTGCAGAGTTTATATTTAAAAATACATCAGATGGAGATTATGTAACAACTGTAGGTAAACATACCTGGCATGAAGAATGGACACAAGAGAATGGCTGCTCAACATGTTTCTTGGGAGAAAATGACATCAGTTTTATAATGTTCAAACCAGATTGCTTCCTTCTGTGCAACTCCAAAGACTTCGCAGAAAACACAAACCCAGCCTTCCTGATCAGTTTTGTAACTTTGTTAGTATCCCTGCCTCTAGCACTGCTGCACCAGTAAATTGCAGGGAAGAATATTGCACTCGCCTCAACAGAATAAAAAATTTAGCAACACCTTGGTGTACATATTAAAGGCCCTAAGCTCTCTCTATTGCAATGAGTACAGGAGATAGGAGCTAAATGGAAAGTACCAAACTGAGGCAATATGTGAAAACAAAAGTAACTTTAATAAAACTTTTGTGGATTAATGGGAAAAAAGAAAAATCAGCTACAACCTCCAAGCAAACAAAGGGCTAAAATCCCTAGAACAAACTCTGCAACCAAAAGCAGGTAAAACAAAGACAAATCTGTTGAAACAGAAATGGAACCACAGAGAAGGATGTAGCTCAGCAACTGAACTGTCCAGTAGATGGAGATAACTTTGCTGATAACATTGCTAACAACTAAGGGAGCAAAAACAATTGAAAGCAAAATTTATGGCCAAGACAAATGGAGGAAGTGGATGATCAACTAAAGTCAAATTTGAATGTATTTTCTCTGAAAATCATTTAAGGCTTTTATAACACTAAAATGTTGTGCCCAAATTTGCTATAGGGGCAACAATGTGACAGTAAATCTTCAATATAAATTGAAAATATATAATTGTGTAAAACAACAGACAAAATAAAGTAACAGGAAGTCCGTCACCCTTTTTTGCCATTAAATCTCTCATTGAATTCACACGACCTATCAAAAAACATACATGTACCTTTAAGGTTGCTTCTCCATTGTCAAGTCTCTCTCTAGCTGGTTAATGTCTAGTTCGGTTCTATGTTTGGAGTGTCTCCATGAGATGTTTTCAGCGTCATTTAGCAATGGAGAACCTCAAGCTTGTGGTATTAATGGATTCATTAAGCCAAGACATTTCATTTTATCTTACAGAAAGTCATTACTGGCTCAAACATAATGAAAACAATTCAAATTAGCAAGCTTTGAACCAATCCAATTTTTTTTTACCTCCTGCTGGTCTCATCCTTCCACTGTCCATCTTCTTTTATGCCAATTTCCTGCCCTCCTTTTACAACTTCTTTACTTTCTGCAAGATGTTTTCCAGTTCCCCTGGAAACTGTTCCTTGGATTTAAGAGTCTTTATTTGATAAATACTCATGACAACATGAAACTTCTTTCTCCTGTCTGCAATATGTTCTACTTTCCAAAAAAAAAAAAGAAAAAAAAGAAAATGATGTATCAGACCTCATTGTATAAATTTTTTGGAGGTATTTCAGTAATACAGAAGATACAAGTATGGGTAAAAGCATGTTTTGCAAACAGTTCAAAGAACAGATTATGTTGATGGTTAGAGTATGTGACTGTCTTTGGACACAACCATCTTAAAAGCTACCCACTGCTTTACATATTTCTAAACCATACATGTTTCCAGTTTATAGATTATAGTAATTCACATATATTCAATTCTTAATAAAAGAAAAATCCTTTTTATTCCTAAGTCTGCATTTGTTGACATTTGCGCATCTTTTAGGCAGGCACTTCATATACGCATATTACTAACATATGCTGTTTCACTGGCAGACTTCTGCTGATACGAGAGCAGACAGAACAAAAGTATCAGACTATTGCTCCTGGGTTTTACGACTCAGTTTTACAGCTCTGTTGAAAGAAATGCACAAGTGCAAAGTATGACGTCAAAAATCTGCTTGTTTGGAGCCCTGTCCAGTTGTGCGTCACATAGCTATATCTTGCTGATTTTTGAAGGATCTAATGAGTGAGATTATGAGTTGAGACAGAAGCAGAGCACAAAGTTGCAGTTCAACTAAAAACTCAATCAGACCAGCTCACAACAGTCTAGCTTTTGAAGACTGCTCAATCCTTTCAAGATAAGCTGGCAACTCATGAAGGCCATACTTTGAAGCAGTGTGGCCCAAAGGCTTTCATCTTCACCTGACTAGTGATTTATCATTGCCTTGCAGACCAGAAAGCAGAACCCCTCCCACAAGGTTTCAAAGAAAACAGAGAAATTTGTTGATTTGGAGGACACAGCCACACATTTATGGATATAGCATGACTAATGTTTTTGTTTCGTCTCCTACAATAACTACATGTGACATTTGAAAAATTCATACTTTTACAAACAATGACATGTAGAGATCAGAGTGGAAGGCAGTTTCTTTCTCATGCCTTACCATCTAAAGGCAAGTGGAAACATAAAGCTGGAAAATTATGGCTGCAGAATGAAGAAATGTCTTTAAAGATCAGAAAGACAAATATCTGTTTTTGCCTAACAAAATGTACTCATTATTTTGTAACAAGAAAGAAATGTGGTAAAAACATTTTGAGAACCATTATGTTTTATAAGCAGAGACATTGAATTAATTGCTTGTATTCCAAGTGGCTGACATTCTGAGTGCATAATGTCTTGTTGCATGTACACTTTTCATATTTTATTTGTGTTAATTATTGCACAGTGAACTTGTTCACCTTGCTGTGCCTTTTTTGCTGTCTACACTTCAAACAACTGTAATGAGTACAAACATTAAAGCATTAAGTAACTAACTTAGTACACATGTCCACATTTGTTTTACATTTGCAATGTGCCTTTCTCCATTTCAAAATTAAATTAACTTCTCTTAATCCGTATTTCTTCACTCTCATCTTTCACTCAGAGAAGCATTTATCTTATGCCTTTTTAATGTCATCCCATAATTAATATCCCAAACAAACCCAGGGTGATTTTGAATGGTTGTGCAGAGGTTGTAACCCCTACATTTAAATGCCTCTATTTATTTTTCTTTTTATAAAATTCACACACTCATTAAATCCTATTTTCTTATTCTTTACAAGATAGCTTTTTCATCACCGGTTTTATGCATCTGCTTGGCAGAGTAGTGGCAGCACTGCAGCTGTTTCCTCTACTGTAATTTAACTGCACTGTTATAGAGTGTAGGAAAATACACAAAACAGACAGTGGGAGGAAGACAGAAAAAAAGAATGAGGATAGATCCTTCATCGGATGGCTTTGCATGCAACGTCCTGTAAGAAAGGTATAGTGCTGATGAACCTGTGTGGAATGTGACTGCCCACTAGTGACAGAGATGGAGAGCCCTGAGCGAGGTGTAAATAAACCTGCTTTGCTGGGTTTTGACAGGCTGAAAAAGAAATAACAACGTCTAATACAGCTTTGATATCTTTTTTTAATTGACTGATATACTTTATGTAAACAGAAAAGACAAAACATGCTCTCCTCATGAACACAACTACAACAGTAAGATTTAAAAGTTTAACTACAATCTAACAATCTTCTGCAGTCCATTGAGTTCACAATTTCCAAGGTTTTTGTTTAAATAAGGAATTTGGTCACACACTGCAATTTTTAATCATGTCTTTTCCCATTTTTACAAAAACAAACACAAAAATCATGAGCTCCATGAGCTTTCCCATTCCAGTGTAGTGAATTCCCTCATCATTTATTTTTTTGGACAAAATGGTAATGCAAACAGCAAAGTTCTGAGAAATGCATGAATACATGAATACATGAGCGGGAGCCTTTGTGAGCAAATGTGTTGTTGAGTGGAGAGGTTTGGGTCTGAGCTGTTTACATTGTAGAGAGTAGTCGTGGAGAGCTCCTCTTTTGTTGCTTTTGCTGAAAACTGAGATTCTAGACAAAGAGTCTCTCTGAGGGAATGCCATTAAAGCCTTCTTCTTCCCAACTTTTGTTTGTATGTAGAGATTTTATCAAATAAAGATGAAAATCTCTTTATTGAGGCAAGAAAGCAATCAATATGATAATTTGTATATTTTCCATTCACCTGCAAATACAGCTTCAGTGTACTATGTTTATGTTCCCCTCAAGGCAAATTCTTTTAAATGTGTCAAGAGCAAATGCGCAACATGGTCTCCGCAGCTTGACTGACCCAAGACAACACATATTTTTTCCATTTCTTAGAAATATGTTGAATTTCAGTTCCCACTGCATGTCAGACAATAACTGTAATGTGCTCTTATGTGGATGAACATTTGCCTTGTCAGTCTGGTTGAAAAATATAAAGCAGCAGCGTTTAAGAGAAAAAAAAAAACATCCAGATGATTTATATCTTCTTGTGTAAGCACTGTAAAACCTCCAAGGTTAGTCAAGGGCATGCATCCTTCCTGGCTGGCTCGCTGTTTGAGGTGAGAAGACTGTTGTGCTTTAAACACACACAATTACTCACAGAAACACTCTCTCCTTTATATTAAATTTTACAAAAATCCCATGATGCCAAAAGTATATGACCCTGATGGGCAATGTGTCAGTATGTGTAGAATTGCTGGCATGTGGAAGTTAGTGATGTGTGGAGTGCATTTACTCTATCCACTGTGTGAGTGAGCGTTACGACACTGAGGGCTTTTGCTTTGGCACATGTGCACGGTTGTGCAAAGAAAGTTCAGAGAACAATTTTAGGATAAAGACTATACAGGAAAACATTGGAACATGTTCTTCCATATTTGCACGTCAACCCTGCAGTGGAAATGCCTCCTGGTGACTATGATGTATTGCATGTCACCGGGATTCATCCCTGCAGAATACTAATGCCAGCATCTGTGAAAAGTGTAGCACTATTTACGTGCTGGTGAATTTCTATCAAGTTAAGAAAAAAAGACCGAGAGGACGTGCGGAGGACATGACTGTGTGGTCCTTGTTTATTTTACTTAAGCAGGGTTGACTTCATTCTTTCTGAAGAGTCAGGCACGCTGGGTATGTTCATTTCAGAACGCTTTTGGGTAAGTGAGGTAACTGTGAAAGTAAAGATGAAGGTTTGTGCTTATTTGAATGGGACAGAGGGGAACGCTAAAAAAATAATGAAGACGCAGATGCTGGAATCTAGAGCTAAAAAGAAACCTTTGGCTCTTTGGTCTGTAATTTATTCTTGTTCTGCCCTACTGTGAGCTAACTCAGAAGGACAGAGAGGATTTGTGGTGATGGGGAGTCTTAAACTTCATCTGACCCTCAAAACCAACTAAAAAGGCTCGTTGAAGGTTTTTACATTAGACTTGTAACATGTGGTGTATGCTTTTGATAGTTGCAGCACATTTATCATAGAAGTACTGGTTAGAGGTGGAAAGGACAGTGAAGGATGAGGGAGGACTGAGCTCTGCCAGTCCAGTGATTTGTAGTGTATGTTAGCTGATGTCAGAAAGAGTCAGAATTTACAGGGATCACGAATGTACCTTATTGTCTGCAACCATCAGATCTGCCCATTACAGGACTTACTGGGGCCATTCACATTGTATTGATAAACAATGGAGACCATTCATCATGCGCAAATGGGAAAGAAAATCAATAGTTCATATTGTTTTTTTTTGCTGTTTTGTCAAAAATATGTCATTGTTTAAACATTGAATATACTGCAAAACAGGACAGCCCTTATAATTAGCCAAACAAACTGAATCTGTTGTTTGCATAAAATGGAAAAAAAAAAAAGACAAATAAAACCATTCTATAACAGATCTTTATGTGGTCAAAATTATTATGAGGCCACAATTATTATGAGTGTGTTGTTGGGTGTTATGGTGAAGTTTTGTTTTGCAAGTCCAGTCAAATTTCAATTTATGCCATTACCATGCCTACAGCTTCATAGGCATGGTAACTGTTGCTTTGTATTGCCTGATTTCTAGGATTACATAGTATTATTTGAATTAGGAAAATAATTATCACAATCATCTGCTGATCATTTGCCACCTAACTCTACCTCAAGATTCCTCAATTTTACCCTATCAAATCACAAAGCAAAGAGAAGAGCAGTCTGAGTACTTCTGAGAGTCTGACTGTCACTCAAGTCAGGCATCAGTAATGATTTGGCACTGAAGTAATCAGCGTGGATTAGAATTTGTTAATTGAACTGGCTCGGATGTTGTCTTTACAGTCTAATTCGGGTCATCTTGCAACCTGTCTCATTTCTGGGCTCCAGGGCATTGGTGGCTAATCAATGCCATGACCTCAGATAAATGAGGTTGTTTTTCCAGCAGTTGGTGCAGACCAAACAGATGAGTGTATTTTTTAACATGTCAGTGATGGAAGGCTGATTACTGGAAATGCTCTGGATACATAACAGAAAGGATTTCATATAGGCATAATTTTATTAATATTATATATTTTAAGACAAAAATATTGTCAAAATTTTATTTAAGCAAAATTCATTACTTTTATTTTAGAAATCTTTGTATCTTTTCAGTCAGTAAAAATGAAACCAATGAATGCATGCAATAACCTACCAGTGTGTCATTCAAAATTAAGATTACAATATGGAGTATCCAAGCAACAAAACTTCAGTTGTGACCTTTTATGTGCTACAATTTTCTGAGAAAAAGACCCAGCAGGAACTCAGTGAGTAGGCGAGTCTCTGTTGTTTATATATGTAAAAGGAGAAAAGAACTAAACAAAAAACAAACATTTATGTTTATCTGAATGTGTAATAGTGGTAGCTGGCTTAGTTCTACAGTTTAGTATTAAGATATTTTATTTTATGAAAATTAAATAATTTTTTTTGCCTCAGGGGCAAAAGAATGTATCTTTTCAACAAGCTCTTCTATCTCCAAACAATAGTACTCGTCTCAGATCCCAGCAATTAATGGTGATGGGGTGCTTCTGAAAATTAATGAATATAAGCATTGTTTTGCAAGTCCAGTCACGGTTTTTATTTTGGACTTATTTGCAATATGCAAATGTTATATACATGCAGGATATTCCCTTCAAGGAAACACTGAAGTGCCAATAAAGACTGTTAGTTTTAAGTTCATCACAAAAAAAAATAGATTTTTAGACAAAAGATCCATGATTGCAGGGCCCCTAAGCCCAAATTGATTTACTTAACATTGAGTTCAACACTACAAAGAAATGGCACGTTCTCTGGCAAATGAAGTACCTTTCAACAATTTTCACCTCCCTTAAACTTTTTCACATATTTGAATATGTATGTAATGTCACAGTCCCAATCTATTTGTATTTTATTGGGATTTTATGTCATAGACCAACACAAATTGAGAAGCAGAGATCCGTTTGTCTTGTGTGTGGATCCAATGTCACGGTGACCAAATAGAGTATTATACAACTTGATGTTTTTAATTAATACTGAAGCTGACTGGCATTTAGTCCAAGTTTATAATTTTGTAACCACCGTGTAATAACTTTGACATTCCTGAGCATCAAAATAAAGCTGTGGTTGTAACACAAAAAAGGTCAAATATTTTCTAAGTTTCAAGAAGCAGTCACTGGCTTGCATTTGATCAAGTGTGATAACTCCACAGCAAAGTGACTGGGATGGACAAAGCAGGGGTTTGAACCAGCAACTTGTTGATTTCAGGATGAGCTCCTACCTCCTGAGCCACTGCCACCTGTACTTCATTAACAGGTGGAAATTATCTACAAAGATCAAAAATGTAAATGAAACAAAAAAAGTCTAAAAAGAAAAAAAAACAAAAAACATATTACCACTATTACAAATCAATTTAGCACAATGCAAATGCAGTGAATACAGTTCAGCAAATTAGCAAAAATGTTAAATTATTCCTCAAACATTGTTGCTATATTTATAATTTGTTTTTTACCGACAACAGATCCATAAACCCTTGGTGTAATTTTTGCATTGAGTAGTACCATCTGTCTAAATGTTTGTCTTTCCTCAGCCGCTACTCATTTACATCCGTTATCTTTCCACATATTGCATTGGCAGAGCGCAGTCAGCTTGTATGAGTGCGGATTGAAAGCATGTGCAAATTGTTTTATATGAAGTGCTATTGTTTTGGCTTTTGCAGGGCGACTGCATTGGCAGCCGTTTCCTCAAACACTGGCTTCTTATCCCACTGAGGTGTCATTCAGATGATTTATCTTTATTTGTATCTGCATATTTGTTCTCTGCTTCTATGATGGCATTGTCTGTTCAGTGGATTTTCATCTCAACAACATGACTGCTATATGAGCTCTGAGAAGGTTACCCTGCAACTGAATTGCTTTAGAAAGTGTTATTCTTTTCAGGGGAAGAAAAGTTGCAAATCCTGAAGACAAGTATACTGTAAAATTTTGACAGCACCTCATCTATTTGTATAGGTGTGAGGGTTACAAATGTTGGTCCTCAAAAGCACAATTTGAATTTTTAAAGAACAGAATCTGAAGTTATTCTCAATGATAAGCAAATAAGCAAAACAGCACAGAGATGAAGAACTTGAATTAATCTTAATTCAAACACCTTCAATATCTAAGGCAGGAAAGTACAGTGGTGACACTCTGGCAAGGTGACATCATGATTTTTACCCTCCGTTTATAGCCAAGGATGGGGAGGGAATGGGACACAACAACCCTTTTAGCCACAGCCAAGGTTTTGATGCTCAGAGCCAAACGATGCTGCTTACTAAAGATAGACGGCTCTTATCAATTAGTGGCTGAAGACACCCCACTCTCAGCACCTTGGTCAGATAATTTGCCCTTGTGCTGGGCGATTGGATTCCCCCCCCCCCCCCCCGTTTGCCTGCCCCTCCCTCTGTCCTTCACAGTTTGGCACTGAGCTGTTCCTCTCCCTCTCTTTAAAACAAAAGGGTAACCTTAAAAGTGCTGCACAAAGACACATACTAATAGAGAAACAGTAAAGTTTACAACTGCATGTATGAGTTTTCTTCTGACAGGGAGGTAGGAATAAAATAAAAAAGTCAAAAGCACAGTCACTGTAGTTCTTGTGGAGAAAGTATGTATATATAGCTATTTGCATAGACTGATATGTAAAATGTTACATATAAATATTTCAAATGATACAAAGGACAACGCTCTCTGCTAAAGACGAGGAGGATTTTGTAGTATTTAAATAACAAGAGACTGTAGTTTCACCATCAGTCTGTTGGTGTTGGCAACTCGATTCAACTGTGGCACTGTTCATCTAAAACCTATCCTTTATCAGGACTACAAATTCAATCCACTGCCTTGAAAGATTTATAGATTCATGCAAGTTTTACACTGCTGGGAGCGCTAATGGCTTTTAGCGGAAGGGCCCAAAGGAGTCATTGTGCATGAAAACCAAAAAACGCAGCGCAGCACTTAAGCTTCCCAGCAATGTCAGGTTTCTGTCAAAAAAGATGCAGATGACTTGGACTGCTTGCTCCAACCAGCTGGTTTTTTAGTTAGAAAATGCAAAGTCTTTAGTCATCAGCACATGCGATGCTTTGAATTATTCACTGTATTTTCTACTATAGTAAAAGATGCTTTTTTTTTTTTTTCTGGACAGACAGTCATCGCTACAACATTTAGCATCAAATAAACCAGCCAACTTTCTCTGACACAAACTTTTTAAGCTGGCTGAGATGTGGATTTTGTGGAGGTATGAAGTTTGAGAGAAAACGCCAGCGAAACAACTAAAACAGTTTGACAAACAGGAAAGGATACACAAAAACAAGGATTCTGTTCTTGTCCATTGCTACATGGATGTAATGTAAAAGTATACAGGAAGTATAAAGATGGAGTAAAAATGGCAGTGTTTACTATTAATAATTCAGTGGACTGCAATGGCACAAAAATACCTGTGAAAGCACAGTCACTGGACTTTACATTCCAAAGTAGATTTTTTTTTTTTTTACTTTTTAAGTAGTCTTGACCTGTACTCTGCCTGGTTTGCTCAAACTACAGTAAGGCATAGTTTTTATAAACATGTCTCCATCGTTTCCCACCATCATTACTTTAGTAAAACAAATAAATAAAATACATGTCTAAAAGATTTAGTTTTCTGCTTTTTTGTGAAAAAAAAAAAGTATTTTTTGCTTGTTCAGACCTAAAAAGCACCCATCTGATTTTATTTGAACCAAGGAGTTAACTTGTTTACAGAGTCTCCTTAATACAAATTGAACCAGAAAAACATTTGGTTTCAGCTCATTAGTGCCTCATTTATGATTTTTTTCTTTAACATAAAGAGCTGTATTGGTTTATAAAACATCTGGTCACAGTGCAACCTTTTTTCATGTGTATGTTGTCTTTATGCATAAACAACCATGCACACAGCAATTCTTATGTTAGGAATATTGATAGATGACACCAACCGAAAGCCATCAAAGTCAGATAATTTTTTGCAACTAAGAATTTAAAACACATGAACGTGTCTTGCAAAGATCAAATAGCATAGCATTCTTAATTCAATTCAGTTCAGGTTTTTTTATACAGCACCTTTTCACAAGGTATCCAAGTTATATATAATTTTATGTAGACTTATTTAGTTCATATCAATTCAGTCATACTTAGATTTTGATTTAATTACATACAGTCTAATTAAATACTTTTTAAAAATACATTTCAGTCAAATTCCACTTATCATTTAATCTCAGTAAAAACCAAATAATAACATTTAATAATAAATTTAACAAAACCCAGCTGATTGCACCACCACTGACATTGCAGCAATCCCTTGTCTCAAACAACAAAGTGGCAACAGTGAAAAGACACAAGATTAACACAAACCACCTTGAGTATGAGCAGTATCTGTCACCATCTGAGATGGAAAGGACAGGAAGCATCTGTAACACAAAAAACACAGACGCCCATACCAAGTAGCATTTTTAATGGTGAAGAAAATGTGTTTTTATAAATATATTTTATACGTGTGTAGTAGTTTTCTCCCACATGAAGCTGATATACTGGATTTGGATATGTAATTTTCAAGGCTGAAGCTTAGATGCTTCAGCCTTGAAAAGCATCAATCAAACTGTTTTTGATTGAAACTAAATTGTGAACATCTATATATGCACCTCAAATGAAGCTCTGTCTTAATAAGAGATATAATAGTTGTAGGAATTATGTATTCTAATAGCTGGGTGGAATAGTGGAATTGACACCAAAGCACCTATGAAGACTAATAATAAATACTGAAATCCTGTTTCCTCTATGTTACAGTCAATTTCCCACCTACTGTACTTCATTTTCTTCCCACCTTGTCTTCATTTACGTCCATCACAAGCAGTTACAAAGTCATCTGGGAGCCAGTGAATAAAGAACCTCTTACATGTTCCACACTGGTGCCTCAGTGATTGCTCTGTTTATATCCAAAGACAACTGTAGCTTTCTGCAGTGGGGCATAATTAGACCTATGCCTTGTGTGTTTGCTCTCCAAGCTTTCTGTTGCTTGACAAAAACCATTTATGAGCCTGTTGCGAGCAAATGGCATATGTCAATGTGGGGAGGCTTAATGTGTTTCCTGCTCAGAGTTAAAAAGTTTAAATTTGGCCAAAACAATTATTTTCCTTTTGCTAATTTGAGATTAGCATGACAGATATGATTATGCAAGGGTTAGGTCTAGGCCCATCATGAAAATGTACAACGTACTCACAGAAAAATGCACTTCTGTTTTCATGATTGTACAAAAATTAAAATGCATATGCAGCAACAGGATCATCAGATTTCTCTCATTTTGAAAGCAGTAACACTGTTAACTTTTAACTTCCCCTAAAATCTGGCTTTATCTTGCAACCTAGGAAAACTGTGTGTCAGCCCCTGAGCATAGCCAATACCATATAACCTTCTGCTGCATTTCTGCTAATGAGCTTATCTCTCCACAGCCTGGGTTGACATGGTAGTGTGTGCTCCAATTCTGAAGGTTGACTTTTAGTTACATTAAATAATTCCATGTGTTTACTTTGAACGTTTTCACTATGCAATAAGTAAATGACAGGCGAAAACAAAAGCATTCTCATTTCTATTATTTGCCTTGTACCCATGTCGTAGTATTTGATATCATGCAAAACTTGGTTAAATAATAATTAGCATTTTCATTTTACTAAGCTATATGTTCTATTCTGTGCTGAAACATGGCATAACATTCAAATCAGGACTCAAGGTTTTCTCCACTTTTTTGTTTAAATTGTGTCAATAGTTTTCATTGTTTTTTTACCAAGTACAGTACGCACAAATACATTGTAAAACCTCTACCTAATTCTTAGCGTTCTAAAATTTCTAGCTACTGCCAAATTCCAAAGCCTGCATTCAGAACGGCCTTAAAAAGAAGATAAAGAGCTTATTTACAGACAAACTTTGAGGCAGAATGCTTTTATGTTTGTGAGGGCCCAAGGCTTTGTCAGTGTCAAGTCATCAAGTAGAAAGAAGTTCTAAACTTTTCAAAGCTATTATGCAACCTTTCGAGTATGTTTGCATGTTCATAGAGCCTTCCTTACAGACTTCCCAGGAGATCATATTGCGCATTGTGACGTATAAACATAATGGCATAAAACTCTCCTTTATTTGTGAATCACATCATTTGGTCACTGATTGTATTAGATATTTTGCTGATTTGTTTTTTTAAATACCATTTTAGATTTGATATTTTGTGTTTTTCTTGAAGTGTGTTTTCTACCTTTTCAGAAACCTGTCAGCAATTAAAGGTCATTATTGTTAGTATTATTGTAAAATGTTGCTGATGAATACAGTTTCAAAAAGTGACAGTTAAACATTAAAACATATTTGCCAAAATGTTGGATGGTTGTGCAGCTAATTTTGTTATCACTCAGAATGTGGATTAGTTACCAGTTTATAATTTTTGGACCAAATATAATATAACATAATGAGCATGCAGTCTAGGTATGTTTTTGGGCCTCTGGTTGTCAATTCCTGCTGGATTATGAAGACAATATAGAAAATTATATTCATAAAGATGAGTCCATTGTACTGTTATGGACTCATCTTTAAATGTGTGACTGCAGTGAGCAATTCTGTGAAAGTTATTGTATAAACCTCTATTTCTTTCTTCTGCCTATATTTTGAAATAAGCATAAGTCAAACTTATGAAACTACTTTCTCTGGTTCTCTCAGAAATATATATTTGTGAGGAAAAACTGGACACTTTTAAATCTTCATTTACTTCATGATAAAACTTTTATAAAATAAATTAATTATTATAACATTTATTGGTAGGGTTATTTCAAGCAGTGAGCTCCAATAATTTACAAAGTTGGAAATGCCTTGTTTTCCACTTTTTTAAAATAGTTTTTCTTTTAATGAAAACATACTATGAAGCTACGTATATTTTTTAGATGTCAGATAAATTAATATTAAGCTCAAAAAAGTTCCTAGTGCTAGTTTTTACTTGCAACCTAGGAAAACTGTGTGCCAGTTTTCCTAGGTTCCTAGCATCCTCTTTTAAAGCCATTTGTTCTTCTTTTTACCCTTGGGAGAAGAAAGTACTTCAGAGAGTTAATGACACATTTTTGAAAAATCCACAGAGGAATGGCAGTTACAGCAAATAGCACACGATTTATTGTAAAAGCTAAAAATTGGTAAGAGTCGTGTAAAATCTAAATGAAAGTGAGCGGATTTTCCATAATTCAATCAGGATATCTTAAAATATCTCTGATACATCTGTGCCTAACTTACAGAAACACAAAGCAGAAGGCTTTTAGTTTTGATGCACTGGCAGATGAAAGAAAAAAAAGTCCTCTTAAATAGGAGATTCTTTCCGTAAGGTTTTTTCTGACACCAGATTACTTTCTGCTAAATAGATGGTATGCTTTAAAATTTGAAGACATGAAATTCTAATACAATTCAGGTTTAAAATACCATGGATATGAGCCATTTTGGTTGAGCAAAACTCTGAAATCCCTATAAGACACCTCCTCTTCCATTCCAACATGGACAGAGAAGACTTTGGCAATCACTGAAGTAGAACATCCTCAGCTGGGAATGTGCATAAGCAGCACATTACTGAAACTTTTAGCAGTCTGCCTGCAGCCAAAGTGATGACCTCTCCTGCTGTGCCTGTTTCACCCGCACATCTGCCATCTTTGCAAACTGCGACAAAAGTCTGTTAGAGTGGCGATTAGTTCTTAAAGACTTACAAAACTTGGAAAACTTGATCAACCTGTTGGGAGTAACTTAAGGGCTAGGGAATCTGCATGGCCAAAAACAACTGCACAATTATTCTTTAAATTACACCTGATTCCTAACTTTTACTCTGCAAAATAAGTGTTTATATTGTTTTTAAATTAACACAACAGTGAAGCATCTCCAGAAGCCCTGCAGCTAAATGAATTCATTATCCCTGTTAGTAAATAAATTGTAGAAATAATTTAAATAGTTAATTTATTGTCTGATATATTTATGTTGTTATGTAAATATACTAAATATGTGTAATTTACTATATTTAAAACAATATATTAATAGCCTGTAGTTGGTGTTAAAGTTAATATTTACTATCAATCACGTGTTAATTGTTCTGTCTACTTTAGCAGCAGCTGCTGAATTGTGAGAAGCCACATTTGTAGATTTTTATTCAAAGACATGCTTTATGATTGCAGGACATGCTCAATAGCAGAACAGAGCTGAGATCAGGAAAAATGTCAGGGCGATAAAAATAAATAAATAAGACAATACAGAAATCAATAAAAAATGCTCTTTGGTCTGACAGCTTTCAATGATGATAACTGAGACTCAGGGTGTACCAGACAGCATTTTGTTTTGGCCCTGGGTTTGATTGACAAATAATGGCCCCACAGTTGTTTTTTTTATTTTTTTTCCAAGCTCGGCACACAGTGTGTAACGGACACCCATTGCACCAGTTTGTGGCATTGGGGAATAATTACAGGGAACCGCCTGAGGTAAGGCCTGGCAGAGTTTGTTCGTTAGCGATGAGGGAGAAGGGTGGAAGAGAGAGGCCTCGAAGGGCAGAAAGGCTCTCAATATACCATAACAACAACAGCAAAAAAAGGTTTCTCTGTTGTAGCAAAGCTCTGAGCTAACTAAACATTTTTCTCAGCAGAAACTTGTTTCCCAGTTCTATTCTACAGCCTGGAGAAATTTCTGCCCTTGTTATGAGCTAGGAGAATAGTATTGTGAAGCTTGTGGGCCACCTGTGACTATTTGGTATTTAACTTGTTTGCGTGAAGGCTTATGTAAAATATGCCACAAGAGACCATGCTTATACCAGCTTGCAAGCAAACAGGCACATTTAAGTAAAACAAAGAAAAAAAAATACAAATAATCTCATTTTATGGATGCCTGAAAACAGTACACACATTTTTTAAATTATGGAAAACATTTGTCATGATGAATAATAATGGAATTAAAATTTATTATGCATTTATTTTAAAATAAATACATGACTTTGGAGGGTATTATATGATGAATAACTCCCCACTGAGCATTTTTGTTAGAAATACTGTATGTATCAACAGTCTTTAAAATGCCCACTAATGTCTAGATTACAGAGATGCCTATAACCTCTGATCAAAAGGAGAATTTCTGACATATTCATAGTGGTTGTAGAAAATGGATGCCTGCATTCCGACTGGAAATTATTGTTTTTTTCATTCTGTTTTCATATTGCTTTTCATAAAACACACATGAGAAAACATTTTTTCCACATGTTAATATCACTTAACACGAAAGGTAAGAGTTAACATGGTGTGATTGAAACATGCACATATTATATATTTTTCTTTCACTAAATTAACCTACTCAGCTGCACATAATTTTTCATCTCAGTAGCAGTATGTAATGTTATAAATGTGTCCTTCTTGTACAGTTTCTTATTCTTTTACAGTTTTGTCCTTTATGTGCATGTGCATGCACCCACTATTTGCTGCTGTGGCATCTGCATTTTGGGACGATAAAGAAATGTTCCTTCTTCTTCTTTAAAGCTGCATATTCATAACATTATTCTTTACAACAACTCAAATACATTATGACCTCCCTTAAAAGGTAGACTTTTTGATTTCCCATTACAATTAACCCAGTTTCTTGTTACCTATTGTCATTAACATATAAGGTGTAATGAAAAATTTCTGATCCTACAGAAAGTACGTTCACAATCTATGTTGACTCATTTAAAGCAACCCATATTTGTTATATGTAGTAACTTCACAGAGGATGATGAAATGGTTATCTCAAAGAAATGCACGATATGCAACATAGAGTTGATCAATGAAATAAAATTACAGATTTTATGCTTTGTATTGAGCCATTTTGTGTTGTAATAAACATAAGTTTTACCAATAAAAAACACTGTTATGTTATGTAAAACAGGACCATCACTGCATTCGAATGTTCAGATAGAAGGTTGTGAATGAATGTATTACACCGGCAGGTAAAACTATGCAGAGACCCCCCGAGGATACTGGGAAGGGGATATTCAGGATCAAAGGGAACATGGAACATAGCAGAACGAGGGATCTTATGGCTTAGGGCCTCATTAAGAACATTACAAAGGTAAGATTGGGAATTAGGTACCTGGGAATTAGTGCCAAGGTAGTCTTAATGCAAAACCCTTTGAAAAGTTGGCTTACAGATGTTTTACTGGCAAAGGTAAGAGATTTGGTTGCAGTTAAAAAGATGCATATGTTCTAAATTTGTGCCATAAACATGCATAATGATGGTGTTCTCGAGTTATGTTTTTATACCTATTCTAAATTTTGTCTAAATTGTACCAACTAACATCAAATAATACTCTAAAGAAGAAAAAAAATATTTTAATTGAAGTGCTTATCTACATGTTTTACCAAACTGAGACAAATGTCTTCAATAATCAACTAAAGTTATGTTGCAGGTGCAATATTTCACTCCTCTGCCTTTTCCTAAAAAGACCTATCATCTGCAGAAATATACCACTGTGTTGATATAACCAATCAGAGCCAGGAGGAGGGTCTTAGAGATGTCAATCATCCTCAGGTACACGCTGTTCACCCCTTCTTCTGTTTTCTGCACTACAGCTGGTTGACTACAACAGAGCCTGCCATGAATACACAGTTTAGTTAGCATGGCCACTGATCACAAAGCTTTTCCTGGAATGATAAGTTGTATCTTTGCCATATAGCACATTGTATACAAGGTTGATTGACAGCGCTAAGACACTCTTCCTGACTCCTATTAGTTGTTTTTGACTGGGAGCTGTATATTTCTTCAGACAGAAATAGCAGCATGGGGAGGATTGCGCAAAATGCTTTATACGTTATAAAGCTTTATTTGCATCAGAGACAACAGGAACATCAAATCAAATCAAATTTTATTTGTATAGCACATTTCAGCAGCAAGGCATTTCAAAGTGCTTTACATCATAAACAAAAACACAGAGTTATGCAACATAGAATCAACAATCAAAACATTACATTAAGTCAAGTGCTATCATCAAATTCGTAATTGATTACATTTCAAATGTAACTCTAAACAGGTGGGCTTTTAGTCGAGATTTAAAGGCACTCAGTGTTTCAGCTGTTTTACAGTTTTCTG